>WTSP01017517.1:0-66297 GCA_025331215.1 Actenoides lindsayi
CAAGGAACAGTGGGTATAAACTTGAGCATAGAAGGTTCCACCTCAACACCAGGAGGAACTTCTTTACTGTGAGGGTGCCAGAGCCTGGAACAGGCTGCCCAGAGAGCTTGTGGAGTCTCCTTCTCTGGAGACTTTCCAAACCCACCTGGATGCCTTCCTGAGAGACATGCCCTGGGTGATCCTGCTCTGGCAGGGGGGTTGGACTCGATCTCTAGAGGTCTCTTCCAACCCCTACCATTCTGTGATTCTATGATCCTGCAGCCCACCCTATACTCTGCAGAAGGTCCAGTGCCTCTAGCTTCAGATCTCTCCCACTGATGCCAGAAACTACAGTACTCATCCCTGAGTCTTCTCTATTGCTATAAGAGACTTTCTAGAGGAAGATTTTGCTGCAAAAAGCAGTCAAATAGGTGGAAGACCCAGAGGGTAAAGTGAGGTTGACAGATCCACTTCTTTCCCTCCCCCTTCTTGCTGCCCCCACAGCCCCTCTCAACAAAGTTCTCAAATGCCCATGGTGACCCTAATCCCAAATTTGTTCCTTCAGCCTCACACCTCACCATCATCTCAACTGCAGCGTGTCCTCACTGGCACTCGCCAATTAGTTCCTTTCTCTACCACATCACCCAAGAGTGTTCATCACAAATCTGCCTCCAGAGAACTCAGAGAAATAAGGTATGTTGGTCTAGGGGATAAATCAGTATTTGTTAGGGATATCTCAATTCTTCCTGCTGATTTTTATCAGGCAAACAAGTGAAACAGAGGATTTTAATACAAAGGTGAGAGAAGTTTGTTTGCACCGATGAGCAAACCAGCCATTCTCACACGTGCTCACCTAAGTAGGAACACTTGGAAGCAATTAAACTGTTCACCCAGCAGAGAAATGATTCTGTAGTGTTTTCAGCAATTAAAGCATGATTGACAGAGTACAAAAGACAATAATTAGGTTTCATCATTTCAAGGAAGGTTTAAAGGTGGTGTAACTGCTTCCTTTAATTATTCTTCACTAATATTTACCAAGCTGTACCCTTCCTCACATTTGTTGTATGTGGTGAATATTCTTTCACTAGCTCATTACAAAAAGTTTTGCTTTAGTGCCTCATTCTGTCGTGTTTTGCAAGTGTTACAAACAACAAGAGCAAGCCCATAATAGACATTCAGATTCCCCTGCTAACACCTACCCAACCGAGCGTTTGCATTTCATATGGAGGCATTATCCTAAATCACCTGCATAACTGTGTCATTTAATCACAGACTTCAGGCTTTCAATCAAGGGAGGAAGCACAAGGTGCATCTCAAACGAGCACAGCCCCGAGTCGACGCGACAGCAAACACAAGTTGAGGGTTCTTTGGTAAGGCCTGTTCATGGCTGAGGGTTTCCCTTCAGGAGGATGACTGTAAAAGCCAACAGAAGCACAGGGCCCCCGTGGTACCTTACAGACATAAACTGCTGGGTTGAACACTGAGTGTGAGCTGCCTGCTTAACAGAAAGGAAGGATGTTGTCTTGAGTTAGATATGGCAACTAAAATGTCAGCTGGCACTGCTGCCTACTGTAATGCATCCTGATTTAGGGAAATACAGGGATCAATAATGGTTAACCAAGATTTTTTGTTTGGTTTTTCTTTTTTAAAAAAGAAGTCTGCTCTGCAAACAGATTCAGTTTTTCACCTCCTTGCCTGCCCAGAAAGTACATTTCATAATCAGAAAAATTAGAAATGAAAGAGAGTATTTTGTCCTAAAGGACACAGTAGTGCCACCCCCAGACCTGGAGGGGTTCTCTCCGTTGTACAGATAACAGTTCAGGAGGGAGCACTGGATGCAATCAAGGCAATCACACTACAACTGCAGGCTGAGCAGTGAACGTGTGAGGGTCAGGGTTGCGAGTGAAAGGACAATGCAGCATCTGCATCTGAACAGAGGTTGCAGTTGGTTTGCAGAAAGGAATGAATGGCAGTCACCTAACCCACTGCCAGAAGCCTGGGCAGATACCAGCAGCAACCGGGGAAGGGGTCGGGCAGCAAGTCTCCTACTCAACAGGAGCCTGACAGAGGTGGAAATGTGATTTTACCTGAAAACAAGCAGTGGACAGAATTAGCTTCAGATGGTTCCTTTACAGAGATTAAAGACAGAAGTCTGGTCCAGAGAACGGGTTTGTCTAGCCAGGAAAAAGAGGAGGAAATTAAGAGGAAGGATATTTGAGGCTTTGAGTTTCAAGCTCATGGGTAGATATACGTGCACCACCATCTGCCCATCCATTGTTCAGCTGCATTTGCTGGGAAGTTCTGAGATTAGTGTTGTCATGAAAGCCATTCAGTGCAGTCAATTGATGAACACCAGATGCATTTTGTCAGACAAACATACTTGTTGGACACTCTTACTGCATATAATTCTTGTGGGGTCAACCATAGAGTAAATTCTGTAACATCCCTATTCTGAGAGACATTTTTCTGGGCTACATGGGAAAACATTAATCGTGTACATCCTGTGGGTCATTTAGTCATGATGCATTCCTAGTACTCCTTCCCACGGGTACATGCTCAATTTATGCTCTCCAATAGTAAGAGTTATTCCTATGCATCTAGGGCTGCAAGATGAGAAAGTAAAGAAAGGCCAACACACTTTATCCATGAATCCTAGGAGGAGGAAAACAGGTATTTATGGGGAGCAAGGAACAATCCCTGTTGTTTGCCCTTTTTCAGAACTGTAAGGAAGAAGAAATAAACCGAGTGCAGGGAAGAGGCTGAGCTCTGTTTGCATCCAATTAGCAGAGATCAAAGCTCAGGTCTCTCACAGACACAGTGAACGAGTTTAGAAAAGCCAGCAGCATCTCCTCTGCCACGAGACCACGGTCACCATTACAGCCTCCAGCTGCCTAGGGAGGCTGGGGAGATGGAAGTGCCCCACCTTGTTCTAAAGGAATGGTGCCTGTAGGTCTTTACCCTATACTGAGCTTGCCTTCTCCTAAAAGGCTTTTAGGAGAAACACAGAATGCAAACTATTCCTGCTGTGTTGTGCTCAGTGACTACAAAGCACAGAGCTTAGAGGAGGTGGCCACCTGGGAAATGAGCTGATGGCCAGGCTCCCTCCCACAAGAAGTGTTCTTAACCTGCAGAGCATTTCTAAAGATCTACAGATGTAAAGACTCAAAATTATCTAGGCTCTGAGGAGGGGTAAGTGATAAAACCATTAAACCTCTAAAAGATAAAATGGAAAATTCTCTAGATTTATACCCAATTTTATCTGATTTACTCCATCATTTTCAGTGATTATGGCTTGGGACCCATTAAGTAGAACTGCACTTTCATTTAGTGAGATGCTTAATATTTGATGTTGGCTTTCCAATGTGATCTGTATTGTAATAGTGTGAAGTTAAAATTAATTGAATCCAGTATAATTTGAGCCTGGTAAGAATGCTAGAAGGATCATGCTGGAACTGCAGTGACAGTAGCTATAGCACTTCTGGAAAACTGAAATACAGTGCTGTGCCTAAGAAGACTGTTTCCAATAGTGCTGCCCTGGGTTTGCTGAGGATAGGGTTAATTTTCCCCAGGAATTGGGAGGGGACCACAGACAGCACAGACAACTGAACCAGCCAATGGGTTGCTCAATACCACACTGGAATCATGCCTGCTAAATAAAGGCAGGGACACAGCAGGCCAGGGGCACTTGGTCCCTGGTGGAGCCTTTGGTTTGGAGCTAGCATGCTCTGTGCAGTTTGTATCAGTTGCTTTATATAGTTTGATTACTGTTTTTTAATTATTTTGCATTTTTCTATTGAATTCTCCTTATCTGAACCCACAGGGGTTTGCATTTTTTCTCCTTATTCTCCTTCCCATCCCAGGAAGGGTGAGAGGTCACGAGTGAGTGGCCATGGGGTGCTCAGCTCCTGGCTGGGTCTAAACCACCACACTGGCTGACCAAAGCGGTGTAGGACTCTGGGTGTTTGGCAGGAGCACAAGTTTTAGGGCTCTGGCTGTCCCTCCAGCCAACATGGCTCAGGGCTCTGGGTGTTTGGCTGAGCCACATGGCTCAGGGCTCTGGATGGTTGGCCAGTGGAAGTGGTGTAGGGCTCTGGCTCTTTGTTGGGTCCAAGTGCTGCAGGGGGCTCTCTGCCTGGCCGGCCAGCCAAACTCAAATGGTGGTGTAAAGAGCAGGTGGTGTAGGGCACTGGCTTCTGCCCTGGGCCAAAGTGATGAAGGGCTCTGGCTGAGTGCCCAGCTACAGTGGTTTAGGAGGGCCCTGGCTGGCTGACCTACCACAGTGGTGCAGGGCTCTGCCTTATAGCACTCACTTTATTTATCGTTTCGTTATTGTTACTGTTGTTTACACCTCCTTTTGCAGTGTTCTATTCAATTCTCCTTATCTCAACCTACAAGGTTTTGCATTTTTTATCCTTAGACTCCTTCCCTTTTTTTGGGGGGTGAGTGGCCACGTGCTCCTCAGCTCCTGCTGGGTCTAAATCACAGCAAGCTCATGCTCAGAAAGCCATCCAGATGGGGGGAAAGAGCCAGCGGTAACAATTTAGGGTGGAAAATGAACTAATAAATATTCCATAACCTATCTCCCGTTTCTGCCAGAGATGATGATGGCAATTAGGACAGTATATACTGTTTCTTTGATGCTGTCCGTGGCTGCCAAGGCTGTATGCTCACTTGGGTTATTCAATTCTTACAATGCATTACGTTCAAATCGCCCATTCTAAAGCAGTTTTCTGTTAGAACTACATCAAATGAAAGCCATATTGCTGGCTTAAATCTAATTCAGTTCATCTTTGTTGTGTCAGGATGTTTTTTACATGTAAGAGGAAGGAAATGAAAAGATTATAAAAAACATTAGTCATCATGAGGTTTTTTAATATCATCAGCACTACCATAAAGCCAGATGATAAATTGCACGCTATTCAGGAGAGAGAATTAGAATAAAATTAGTATTGCATTACACTAGATTAATCACAGCCCTGGGTTGTTGTCGGTCCGTGGAAAATAAAAGCTTGACTATTTCAGATTTTTAAGCTTCTTCTTAAGCCTTTAAGATTATTAGCCTTAAGAGGCCAATAACAAGCCCATGTATTGAGGGAAGAACAAAGATTTTTGTCCTGGTGGGGTTGATGAATTTTTGTCATTGTTTCGAACCGCCAGCAAAGGAGCCCTGATGACTTGGGTCCAGATGGTCAGCAGCAGTGCTTTGTGATAGTAACCAAATGAAGCTTCGTAACAGTAACCAAAGGAAGCTTTTTCATGCTGGTGACAGGTAAATGCTTTAAAGGTTTGTGGCAGGAGAAAGCTTCAATAAATAACTTGAAAATCCGTCTCTCTTCTTACCTGCATAATTATTGATTTTTTCCAATGCCATAATGGAACAGCAAAGCACAGGTGAAGAAAAGCCTAGAAGAGAGGAACACTCTGTGGAGCTAATAGGATGTACAGTGGGAGGGATTTTATTTTTACTTCTTGTAAGAACAACAGCTACTTAACCACCATTAGGCCTCTCTCAGACTTAAGGGGAGAATTAAAAAATCTATTTCATATAGTTAAGTCTGCCCAGGGATCAGGAACTAAAAATAGGGGAGATGAAGATTTTTCTCTATGCAAGTAGAGAATAATAGTTTCAGAGTATTTTACCTGAAATGAGGAACTTCTGGGATTTCTCACATGAGCTTTTCTCCCTGTTCCTGGTTACCTGTGAAGAGTACAACCAGAAATCTCCTGGTTGACTGCCTCAAAGGGCAGAAGGCCAGTCCTGCAGAGACTCTGAAGTTTCTCACAATACTGTCTTCATTGGAAGACCAGGGTCTCAATACATGGGAAATTTAACAGAAGGAGAAAGTCAGGTCCTAGTCCTCTCCCCTCTTCTCCCCAGTTGTCTTGGCTTCCCTTTGAGGTTCTGCTGGAGGAAATTCTGTACCTTCGTACTACAGCGACCATTTCATTTCTCAGTTTCTACAGATCAAGTGAGGAGATTTCCTAAGTGACCCTCCTGAAGGCTAAGAAGAGAGACTCCGACTGCCCCCCAGGGAATGGTGAACTGCAGTTTCTTGCTGGCTAGCAACACCTCTGATTGATTCCGTTTGTATGACAACTCAAGTTACTTATTAAAATGGACGTTACTGTTCCAATATTAGAAATTCCATTTCTTATATGTTCTAAGCTGTACAATTGTCAGATTTTTATGGTTTAGATTGTAAATGTGTTTTTCTCTGGCTAATTATTGGTATTATTTTTTTAATTTTGATGTCTTAAAGGCCAATGTACTGTATCATAATAATATGAAGGACATATTTAACAGGCGTGGGAAACACTGTATACAAATGTATATTTCTAAAAGCTATTTTTATGATTAGCATGTTTTACCATTTTACCATGTTTAGAGTCAGGTGATATTGCACTTCTTTGTTTACAGCTTAATTCAAACAAGATCACAATTAAATACATTGTATGGTATTTTCCATTATTTTATTTATTATATTTGTCATTGGAAATAATTCTGTTTACTAGTAGGGATAGCTGCTAAAAAGTGCAAATGCAGAAAGAAGAGAGCAATCCTTTACAGACTGTAAATTGGATCCTCCTGTAAATCCCTTCCTTCAGGTAAGCACTGGCTGATGCCATTCCCTAGACAGTTGTTACAGCTGTTCTTCCTGCAAGACTCCAAAGGCAACTCCTTGTTACCATGTGGAAAGTTTACGTGACAGTCAGCCTCCTGTCTAGCCAGGTAAATTATTTATAGACTGCCAATATCCTGACAATCTGAGTTAGCCTACTGATTACTTTTTGGTTTATTTTCTGGCAGTAGTCTTTCCACTCCTGAACCCCTAAAGCCCTCCTAAACACCTCCAGTTGGAATAATTACTTATTACAAATGTTGTAGGGGGAATCTCAGTATAGAAGTTGTTAATAAATCCTATTTCCTTTCAATCAGAATGGATGCATTTTTTCTCTTGTGTTACTGAGATATTAAGGGTATCAAAGCATGTATGATATGGGTGCAAGGTCTTCTCTAATGGAAGTACCAATTTGTTCATCCCAAAGCTAGACCTCCTTAGTGCTGCAGATGACATGAAACATGGAATAGATATTTATCTACATCTTCATCTGGGATAGATTCCCATAGAAAGAGACTTGTTTTTAAAATTATTGCAGGGTGGGGGGTGAGGGGAATATTCAACAGCTACAGCCCTCCAAAAGGGACAGACATTAAAATTAGCATCTCTCCCTTTTGGAGAGGCATTAGAGACTACTTAAGGAAGTACCTTACACAATCTAATGGAGCTCAGACCCAGTTGTGTGCCAGGCTGCAGCGCAGAGCCCTGACATCCGCTGATACTCGTGGCCAGGGGTATTTGGTATCACCCAGCAGCACAAAGATGAACCCTTGCCTTGCCCTTTCAATCACTCTGTAGACTGAAAGCAAGAGAAAACTAAAGGTACCAGAAAGGCTCTTTAATAGGCTGAACTTTCAATTTCTATAAAAACCAGCAGTTTCTGAGATTATCAGTTACCTGAACCAGTAGGGGTATGAGGAGGTGGGAGCTCAAGGTCTCCAGTTAGGTTTTCAGCATGGGGACTGCCATCAAAGGACTGATATTCTTTAAACATCTGAAAGAAGAACATACATTTGAATTTAATTATTGATTACTGAGAAGGAATTTACTTCCCTGGGAGACTATGTGACATAGCACTCAGATTTGGGTATCTTGTATTTAGCTTGTCGATTGTCTGTGGAGTTACACGGTTTACCTAAGTGCTATACTCAGTACCTAGCTACTTAATTAAGGAAAGAATAATCTAAGTAGTTACGCCTGAGCATAAAGAATCACAGCTTCAGAGTCCACCTAGGCCAACTGTCCCAGAAAAGTGCAGCAAAATGTAATTACTTCTACGTGAAATGTTAGGTCAAATCAAATCAAAAATGTTTCTTCACTTTCTATCTATCAGTATAGATAGAAATCTAGTATCATAGCTTAGTGTTCTATTTTAACTCTAAAAATGCAAAAAGAATTGCCATTTGGGGATCTCTGTCACTGGCTGCCCGTTAAAAAGAGAACTCCAAACCTTAGCAGCTCAGCGGGCATTTTGCCCCTTTCACCCCCTTAAGCAGATGCAGAATAATGCCACCCAAGGAGCTCCGTGCTGATGTTACTGCATGAGAAACAGCTGGATGTGGCATCTCTTCACCACGTTCTCCCAGCCTGAATCAGCTACTAACCACAGAAAGCTGTTAGATTTTTACAGATCCTTTTCAGTCGCTACCTGTAGCTTATATGTTCACAGAAATTACTGCACCATCATGATGTCGACACCGCTTCATGTCACAGTTTAACTCCCAAATACATTCTGAACACAAAAAGTCACCTCTGATAGCAGCATAAGGCGCTAGTTCGTCTGCCAGCCAGAAGCTTGTTGTGCAGTGCAGTTGATTAATGGCAAGGTTTCTTAAGTTTTTTAATCCCTGCCAAGGATGCTGGTAGCTTCAGCAGAGCTTGATAGTTCTCTACTTTCCACGTACGTGGCATGCTTGGTCTTGTTTGCCATTGCTACCTAGACGTGTTCCACATGGGTTTTGTCAGTTAAGGGGTTTCTTAAAGTTGCTCATCCCTTGCAGTGTGGAAGGATAGGGAATACAAAGGATCTCGTGTCGTTCAGTTTGGATCATCAGCATCCTTATAAAGTCCTCTCTGGCCAATCTGGAATCAAACCAGTTCATTTTCTACACAGAACCTGTACGCTCTGTGTGTTTCAGATAGACGTTTCAAACCTGTGCAGCTGCATGAGTGGAAGATACTTACTAAAAAGCTTTAAAGTTTGGATCAAGAAGAACTATTTTTACTTTTGTAAACTCTTGTACTACGTATTGTTGCAGTTCTTTTTAGTTTTATCTGTAGATCCATTTTTAGTTCTGAAAATTCCTTGTACTTAAGCTGTGTAGATAGCTACAACCTTACAAGCAGTCATATTTTTAATAGGTGCCACTGCAAGTTCAAATGAAAACATTCAGGGTTTGCCCCTGTAGAGCAGATGAATGGTTCATTACAGTTTTCTTTAAAATGTTGTAACATAATTTTTACATGTCTGTAAATAAATATTTTCTCTTATTTAAGCACTAATTCAGTTTTGTAATTTCTTTTCTCTTAGAGAAACTTTCCAGGAAAAACCTGCTATTAAAAACTCTGTAATGTAACTGTGCTTCACAGACTTCCCCAGCAGAACTAGGTGTCCACAAGTATGATGGAGAATAATGAGGGAAATGTTGCTATCGTATCAACAGGTCGGGAAAGTTAAGGACCAGTCTTGTGTTAAAAAGTGACTGAGAAGAAATGTGACAATTCTTCAGTGGGGGGAAAGAGGGAAAGAGAGGCCCAGTGGTGACAGTTCACTGAATTTGAGGACTGCATTTTCTTAACCTTGGAAGCTTCGTGTATCACTAAAGTAGCATGAATATAACTTACAAAAACTGTGTTAGTAGCAATTACAGTTTTCTGCCCAGTATTCAAACGCATTTCTTATTCATAGTTTATTACTCCATTCACAAGGTGTGTCTGTATAAATGACTAAGGAAAATTGGTCCACAAATTCTACAAGATGTTTTTTAGTTATATTGGGATTGTTGGGAAGCAAGACTATTTTGATATGTGTGTGATTTATAAATGGCATTTGATTTTCTACATTTTAAAATATCTTGTTCTTATTGTTACAGCTCTGCCAGATTGTGCACAGATTTGTGAACTTTCTAAACAACTTACTTTCATTGTGCATGATTACAGGCAAATTCCTCATTCGGGAAGAACTCTGCTGCAGATTAAACAGTAGCTGATCAAAACAATTTCTGATTCCTTTTTAGTAGAGGAGGTAGTCTGACAACTTCAAAAGTGTCCAGTTTCCATGTCCAGAAGAATCCTCCAAGGTCTAGAAAATTTAAATAAAGAATATATCTGATTGAGAGGAAAAAGGATAATAAGGTAAAATCATTTTCTGTACTTGTCTGTCAAGATCTTAGGTAATAAACATAATGAAAAAACTCACCTCAGTGATTTTAAAATCTGTGTTGGATGCTACTGGGCACAAGAGTGATCACTGCTGAAATTAATGCCAAGAACAAGCAGGGAGAGCATCCTGCAGTATTAGATGGAAAAAACATCAAAAAACCTAACATTTTATGGGCAAAGGAGTAACATATTAGCAATGTTTTTGGAACAGAGAAGTACTGAACCCTTTGTACGATTAGTAATGAACTAGAGAAAATAAAATTTATGCAATTAAGTGGTAGTCAGGATTATATTCTAGTAGTTGTTTATTTGTTCCAATGCTTTGCCCCCATTAGGGACAAAGACAAATACTTCTTAGTTTTGAACATGTTGGCAAAACCATTATAAAAGTAATGCAGAATCATTGGAGGAGTCTTCCACATAAGTAATGGAATCCTGTCTCTTTGCCTTCACAGTGCAAAAGGGTGGCTCCAAAGCAAAGCATTGGAAAGATTTTCTTCTTTCAAGATTCTGTAAAATAAGTAAAAGCAGCACAACTTAGCAAGACAGTGCTGCGGCTCTGAGCATTTCTCACCAGCGAAATGTTCAGGCTGTGAGGGTGAGAAGGAAAGTAAGGGCACCCATGTACAGCGTTTGCAGCCCTGCTCCAGTGATCTGTGCCCCCACAGTCACCAGCTCAGGAAAATTGCTAAGAAAACCCTTTGAGAAACTGCTTGGAGTGCTACAGAAACAGTTACTGGGTTTATGATGGTGAGATTTAAGACTCACTGGAGACAAAAAGAGCTTGATGCTTTCCACTGGTACATATTTTGGGGTTGCTGTAAGGAGTATTTATTTTGTTGACAACTCAAAGAAAGGTTGCTGTTCCACACTTGTGTGAGCAGAATTAATCCACACTTATCACGTAGTGTTTTAACAGAAAACCTAATTCCCACATCATCCATCCCCTATAAATCCAACTAACCAAGCAAAAAATGTTTCTAAAGGTTACATTTAAAATTTTCTTATACTATCCTGGCTACGTCTGTTTAACAGCCTAAGGTAATGGAGAAGAAGCTTTGCATGACCACTCTGTGGTGCATTAATATATGTGAATATCTATGATGTATAGCTGTGCATATATGGGGGAAAAAATATATTCTTCCTTTGCTTTGTGCTTTAGATAATTAGAAATGTTTCTCCTCAACTGCAGACAACTAATGTTGTGGAAAATAAGATCTGAACTCATCCCTGGGGTAGCAGAAACAGCAGTTGGTGCTCACCCCGTGAGGAGTCACAGCAACATTTAGCATGGTATTTAAAGGCAAAAGAAGTGGTAACTCAAACTGCTGTTGCTGGTATTGCTACTGCAGCAGGAGCGAGGTGGACCCTGGTGGAGGAGCAGAGGGTATCAGAGAGTGTATCAGACTGCAACATGAATGGGGCAGGGAAACCTGAATGAGGGTTGCAAGAGGGGATGTGCTGCGCTTGCGTTCGTTTTACTTTTGAAGAAAACTCACCCACATACTTACTTCTTTTCATATACCCTACCTGTAATGCCATGATCCTGATGTCTAAGCCTCCAAATTTCCAGGTGATTTTGGCTGAACTTCCTGGGCATTCAACACTTGGCAATCACCTGAAAAATTAAGCCAGCGTTCAGCATTTTGGCCTCGTTTAACCCACGGGGCGGGGGAGGGTTTGAACAAATGTCTGTTTCCTTGAGTGGCTACATTAACTGTGCATCTGTTAACTGTGAATCTCTGCTTCCCTTGATGGAAAAGCTGCAGATGAGACAGCTACACTTGTGACACAAGTGACAGACTCCAAGAAACTGTACGCTGCTCCTGTGAGGAGAAGGTAACCATGGCAAGATGGCAACTGGGCACTACCACTAGAAACATTAACCCAGACAGCAGCTCGTGCTCAAACCACTTCTACGAGTGGCTGACAGTTTGCCAGCAGCAACTGGGCTGTTTACCTTACACTTGCCTTCCTCCACAGGTAAGTTTTTTGTATGTTATGCTGGTTTTTATTATGAAAACAGGTCAAACAGCTCTCAGGTGAGTCAAATCAGAAAAGAATTTGTCTCAATGTCCTATAAATTCATTTCATCTTTAGTTATTTAAATCAGTGCCATGCAGGGTAAGTAATGTTCACTGTCTTTGACTAATAGGGGAAGACCAGAAACATTTCAGAATACTTGTGAGCTTTTCAAGCATGTTTTCTTGATCTCATCCCTTTTTTTTTACTCTACTGTGTTAAACTGGAATTATGAAAAAGAAAACCTTTATAAAATACAACAGTCAGAAACTATTTGCAAAGAAGAGAACTTTAAATTCATGAACACAAATAAGAAACACGTTCAGGAGAAAGGTGTCTCTTTAGACTGACAAGTAGAATTGATGAAAATAGGAAAGCTTTCAGGTGTATAAGAATATCTGTTTTGTGGGTTTGGGATTTTTTCTAATTTATCCTTAAACCATCTGTACATGGCTTGATCACCTTGTCTACAAAAACACTGCTGTTAAAAACAGCAAATCAAAACACAACGGGTTTGTTCATATCAGCAGTGGAGCTATGCCACACCTCCTGTTTCTAGTCAGCAAAAATTCTGATTTATCTGATTGTTACACAAATCATTGTTCATAAAACATGAAAATCACTGTCTGAAGTGATGAAAATGGGTTGGGTTTTCTGGTGGGGTTTTTTGGTGGTTTTTAATTGTTTGTTGATTTGGTTTGGTTTGGGTTTTTTTTTTGTGCCAACACAAGTCTTTTATGTTCTGGTCCCCATCACTACGTAACACAGGAGGACAAAGTTTTATTCAATGTGTGATACCAAGAAAATAAATGCCTAGACAGTTCTTTCCTTAGCTCTCTACAGAGCAACTTTCTGTGGTGTATGTCGAGAAGTGGACCGTGTATGTGATGACATTTTACATGACTTGTAATCAGTGTATGAAATGCTGGTTTACAAATCTATTTATTGAGCACTATTATTTAAGGTAACATGCTTCAGAGAGCAAGTGTATTCTCAGGTCACGTCTCAGGAACATGGAAGTGTTATTTGACAGCAAGCTGTATAAAATCAATTGTGCTGATTTCAAGGATGAGTGACCTTTTCAGATTTGGATACTTCTCCATTTCTGTCAGAATCATTTGTAAGGGACTTGCATGTTCTGAGTGATTTTTATGGTAGGCCAACAAGGTGGAAAAACAGCAATCCAGGAGTGCTGCCAGCTTAAATGTGGCTCATTCTGAACAATTTGTTCCACTCTGGTTTTGGAGGACCCAAGACATGTCAAGAGATAACATGATGGCATCAGACAGTCAATAATGGCAATAAGAAAAATGGAATTGTATGTGGGCAGCCACACAGATAAAAGCCATTGCTGACTGCTCCATCAGATGCGGGCTTAAAGACCAAGGGAAGCTCTGTGATACCCCGTGCAGTGCAGAGCTGCAAACAGAGCACATCTGCTGTCTACTTAAGGGAACAAAGAACCCGAGCAGATGTTAAATTTCCAGCAGCTTCCTCGGATAGCACACTTTTCAAAGGTGTCTTTTTATAGGGGACAAACCCGAGCTTTTTACCCATCACCTTCAGCCCCCTTTTGCACGTGGTTTGTCTCATCTGTTAAACTACAAGGTTTTTTGGATAAAAGAAAGCAGCAAATGGTTCCCTCCTAGGAATGAAGAGCATGAGTGAGTGGTTATGATCACACACACACAGGCACGACCCACAGAAAAGAAATGGAGAAGATCCCATCTCCACTGCCCAGGGCAAACCCCTTGAGGAGTGAGAGCCTTCACTTTTTTTCAGTGAAGTTGCAAGAGACTGAGTTTAGAGGACTAAAACTCTGACAGATCTTATGACCTTCTCTTTAAAAACATCTTTATGGATTGTTTTTCATCTGCAGACCTCGAATAGCCACAGAAGAAGGTGGCTGAATCCTTGCTTGGTTATAGACAGGGAACATGGGGCATGGAGAGGCCATTTATCCTGCTCACAGGCTCTTGCTGTTGGTAACAGCAAGAATCTCAGAAGAGTACAGTTATCCTGGCCTGGTGAAATCACTACAGACTGAAAGACTCTTTGGTGTTACAGCAGGTCATAGCTTTCTGTTTCCTTACGGGCAGAGTTCTAAAACTAAATATTTCGTATCATGCTGGGTATAAAGTTTTACTGCTGTGAACAGTCAGCAGAGTAATGGAGTCATAAGTGACATTTAACTTTCCAGCAATATGTCCCAGTAGGGGTGGTTCTAAGCTGACAGTGTTAACCAGGTTTTGGAGCAAACAGTGTGCAAAAGCAAAACTCTTTAATCTCTTCACGCTAAGGTGCTGCTGTGTATTTCCTTCAGCAAAGAGAATCAGATTTTACTGGTCTCCACAGCAATGCAGGTGAGAATTCAGAAAGCCATAAAGGTGTCCAGCAGCAAATGTAGAAATGCAGAACATTGAGAATGCATCTCACTGAGGCTTGGCCTTCAGGAGTGCTGAGAAAATTCAGCATTTGCCATTGAAAAGAACAGGGTTTAGTTACCACTGTAAGTGAGCGAGGATCAGGCTACTGTGCCACGTGGCCTCTCTGAAAAACTCTCTCTACTTTCCTATTCATATCTGACCTCCAAATCACACCGGGCCAGAAATTTGCCAAATAGATTTCAGCCTAAAGTCTTGATGATTTTTTTTTAATTATTATTTTTTATCAACAGTTTTCTTTGTGGCTTTGCATATTCTGAGACCAAAAGGAAGTATTATGATAATCTGGTCAGCAGTATAACCTAGAATACCTCCTACTAATTCCTGCAATGCAAAAATTAATCTACTCTGTTCTTATCTAACATTAAGATCCTTTATAATACGAGAAGTATCTTTTAGGTCCTCTATCATCAGACTCTACCCTCCATAGCTTTTGTGTCTAATGAATGTCTCAGACAAAGGCTTTAGTTTGGAGTTAATATGGATTCTTTCAGGCACAGGGAGCAGCAGCAGTCCCGTCCAAGAAGGCTCCTGTTAGCACGTGTGCTGCCAGCTGCCATTGGCCCTCCAAGTTTACCTGTGATGTTTGGATAGGATAACTGGAGGAAGATGCCAGTAAAAAGGGCTGAGGAACGCATGGGAAAGCTTTGACTGAGGGAGTGCATTTCCAAGCTGCAATCTGCAGCTGTATAATTCACATTCATGTCAGCAGCAGTTTCCAAAGATCTGCTCATATAACTGAGAATCCTTAAAGAAAGTCACAGAAAACCAGAAAAAGCAGGTTGGAGAAAGGCTGTGAAAATACAAGTTGGCATTAATAAAACTCAGTTACAGGTGAGTCCTATAATAGTTAACTAAAGCAGGAACTGAAACCCTGATCTAGTGTTATCCACAGAAAAAAGCAGCAGCTATAGCATGTGTTAAATTATCCTTTTATCACCAATGAAAGAACGCCAGGCTCTGGCACCTGTTCCTGCTATTAGATGGGCTATACTTTAATCACACCTAGCCTCAATGATTGCCACAGTGCTAGCTGCAGCAGGGTACCTCAAAACACACCCCAGCCTGTGTGAGCTTTGTACTGCTGGGCTCCCAATTAAAAGAAAATTACTGAAGGCCCATTTTCTCAGCTTAGCACTGCAGGAGCTTGAAAAATAAGAACGATTTCGCACCATGAACTGTGGAATTAACATAAAAGAGGTGTAGGCTTCTTTTTTTCCCTTTGAATTACAGTTTCACCTCTGTTTTAGCATTAGAGATGCTTTGCTCAGTAAAGCCACACCGAAGTCAGTGCTGCCCACCTCAGACAAATCTCATGTCTGAGGCAGCTTTAGGCTACTTTTTTAAAAAAACAAGAAAGAAAACTTTTCTCTCAGACACCTATTTACTTGCTAAAAGGAGTTCAATCTCCTTCTCCATCTAATAAACAAAAGTTATCTGATGCAATTATCATGATTGCCTTAATATTGACTCTGGTACCTGTGAGGCCTTTCTGGATTTCTGGGGACTGAGTGTTGTTTATGAACAGCTTGATTTTTCAATACACAATTTCATTTTCTCTCACTCTTTTTAATTCTACTTGAAGTTTATACGTTTTCCATTACTGTAAAATTGACAGCCTTTGAACGCACCAAATGAAGAGACACTGTTAAATGGCTTTTATAACCATCACCTTATGCAGAAAGAAATCACTAAAAGATCTGCTGATTTTGTAACTGGGAAAGCAGAATAATTCTTCCTTTCCAATATAATTTGTACCTAAGAAAAGACCTCTAGCAAGTGGAAGGTCAATAGCCTGCCTTTGAGAATTACAATCTGTTTAGACCAAAGTAAAACTATTTGAAAGGAAGTATTAAACAGTAAGAAGTATTCTGCATAGTAATTTTCTAAAATATCTGTGTTTCTCTTTTCAGTTTCTGTCACTTTTTCTATCTGCAGTATCCTTTCCACATCACGTCTAGTTCACAAGTCTGCAGGAGTCGTTGATTTATGACATCTACAGCAAAAAGCACAGGCAGAATACTACTATTTCCCCCCCCTGCTGCACTGAAGGTTTGGGACGAGCATTACCTGATACCCCTGTTTCAGAAGAGCCTCGATGATTTATAGTTACTTGTGCTCCCTACTGGGTCCCCAGTGGTAGATGCTGGGTGTATGAAATGGTGTGCCAGCATTACCACTGTGCTCTGCACATCTGGGGGACAGGCTGAAGAGACAGCAGAGCTCTGAATGTATAGTGATTTTATGTCTGGACTTGAGCCCAGATTACAAACTTTGGAAGTGTCTGTTTTGAGTCCCTGGCCTGACTGGTAAATGCACGTGCGATTTGGTGGCACTGAAGAAAACTTTGGCTCTCCAGCTTTTAGTAATGACACAAGGAAGCAAGGAAAATATAAACAGGTTTTCCTAAGTATTTCTGCTTGCTGTTATTGAACTAAATAAAGAATTGATCTTTGCATGGCTTCCTGGGTACCAATTCCACAAAGAAGGGTGAAATGAGTTTCCTGAGTATCTCGTCGCGTGAAGTCAAAGCTATAGTTCTTGGCAAAACAGTGCACTGCAGTGCTGCTTTCTGCAGTTCATCTTCTCCTTCAGTGTATAAATCTGAATTAAACCTCGAAATCTTTGGAATTCTCTGAAGTCAGTGCAATTTCCATTAGCTTGCATATTTTTTGCAAAAGCCTTTGTGAACCCACACAACTGGGTACAAACAGCACGGCGTTAGTGCCTTGTGATTCCCATTCCCCACACAGTGCCTCTGCCCACCTTCTTTTTGAGCTGGGCTCAGGTGATATGCTGCCTAACCAAGGCTGTCTGCAGGTGAACTGGAGCTGATAGTTGGGGAAAGCAAGAAAACACGAGTCTGTGTCTTCTCCCTGTGCTGGCTAGAGAGAAACACCATCAGAATATTTATGCAAAAACATGGTGTGGAAAACCTTGCCATATGGATTTTAATGAAGCAGATTATTTTTTTGCCCTTCTGTGGTACTTTACTGCTGTTTCTACAGCACTTAGTGGTAAATTGAAATGACACAAATCACAACCAGGGTGTTTTGTCCTGCCTTGTTCTCTGCGTATGTGTGAATATGTATTCTAGTGCTTCAGGTCTCAGCATGTAAAATCTACAAAATGACCTTGCCCAATTTCTTTAACAGAGAAAAAAAAAAGGGGAAGGAAAAAAAATCAAACGTGGTAAGACATAATTCACACCACAGTAAAAGGAAGGCCAATCATGCTGGTAGTGATATTTTTAAAGTTTACAATTTCCAGCTTTTATGAAATAGAAAAATTTCTGTTAGACCAAGAACTGCAAGTGAATTTCAGTGGGTTCGTGTGATTTCAAGAGTGAGAAAGCTGCTTAGACTATGTCAGTTTTGCCAAACAGCAGAGAGGGAAGGTTTGGTGGCTGCTTTTTTTTGGATCCTAATCAAATTTACAACTGTACTGAAGGCAGTTTGAAAATACAGAATGGGCTGGATTTCTGAAGGGCTGCTTTGCCAGACCATGCAAACCTGGATTATTTCTGTATCACTCTGTGCATGACAACATCTGGAAAGTGGAGACAGTTCTCTCAGGTGAGAGACATCTGCAGCTCTTTCCTTCTTCAGAGCTTGAGATTGTTGATTTGGAGGGTTTAATCAAGTTTCGCAGCGATATCTTGGCCAGTGAACACCATGGCAGCTGCAGTACCTAAAATGTTACAGGACTGCTTTTTAGTTGTGCTATAGTTCACTCGTGAACAAGTCTTCAGACACGCAGACCAACTTACTCCCTGCAGAAGCTGCTTTGCTCCTGGACATTAATACAGGTCCTTAGAGTTTAGTGGCCTTGCTTCAATTATCAGGAGAACAAGAACACCTTTTATCACTTATTAGGTATTTCTCAGAGACCGTATGCGAGAGATGTTTCTCAGATGAAAACAAATAGTAATAAATAGTAAGAGGACTTCTCAGTCAGATGGCCAAGTGAGCCAATTGATCTTGAGTTGCCTGTCAAACGGAATCACAGAATCCCAGGTTGGCAGGGAGCTCAAGGATCATCTGGTCTGACCTTTCCTGGTAAAAGCCCAGTCTAGACAAGCGCCCTGGCCAGCTGAATCGTAAAAGCGTCCCGTGTTGGGGAATCACCACTTCCCTGGGGAGAGGATTCCAATGGTTCCTGTTGTGAAAAAGTGACCTTTTATGTCCAATCAGAATCTCCTCTGAAGTAACTTGTACCCACTACTCCTCACCTTTTCCATCTGACTTTGTGTAACAAAGCTAATGAGCTGGTGTCCAGCTGTGGGAGTGCATCGAGGATCTCTGAAATCCAGCAGAGCAGAAGAGATTTTCCTCTCTGCTTTGGGGTCAATCATACCTCACAATGAAAGCTTCTCGTTTTTAATGAGACTGGAGAAACTAATCTCTGTGTACGTGCTGCTGTGAAATAGTTTCTCTTCTCCAGCAGGAATACACCTGACACTGTCTCAAGCAGCAGAACAGACATGTTTTTAAGAACAGCCGCACCCTCACGTGATCCACTCAGTCTCTGCATGAACCTCTGTCTCTCACTGGACACAATTCAGTATTTCAAGATGCTTCAGGGTAAACTGTTCTGGAATAAAATCCTTACAGAGACAGCGTGTCTGGAGTCTCACCTGCCAATAGCTGTTTTGTGCTTTGAAACATAGGCCTAATTTCTCTGCTGTAACTCTCTGACCCTTCAGAGAAACCCTCCTAAGCTTCCCCATAATGTAAGTTATTGAAGTTAATAATTATTACACGATAACATATGTTACTGAGGGTAGTAAGTGAAGTTACAGAAGTCTTTCATTATTTTCTCCCATACAGACTAAATACCTTGGGCATTATCAGTCTTTTCTGGAACAAAATGAAGATTAGCAGCATATGCCCATTCACTGAGATGAATTCTTCCAGTCTATTTTAAATGTTAGAGGTATATGTAACACTGAAAGCATAAGAAATCATGCTGCTAGTCTCCTTCTTGGACAGTATGAGGGCTTGATAGAGACTCTTCAGTTTTATGGAGCTTCAGGAGTGATTCAAAACCTCAGTGAGCAAAGCTTACGTTTCTTCTCTAACATATGTCTACAGGTCATGAGTTGGGACCAGAACCAGACCATCCCCAACAGATGTAGGCTGACTGGGAACCACTGTGGACTCAAGATGTACATTGATTTACATCATCTGAAGTTACAGCCCATAATATTTAAATTGTATGCAAGCAAATGACCTGTGGTTTGGATTTGTGCACAATGACGTATGAATTGCTTCACCATGAACCCAAGGTCCTGATTCATAAAGCACTTTTCTCAAGTGCCACTAGCTTGAGCATTTAGCTACAAAGAGGCACAGGGACACAGGTTTATTGAACAGTGTACTTCACAGGGGAAAAAACCTCTCTAGTGTAATTCCTCTGTCTCTAAATCCAACACAGTCTTAACTGTGTCTGAGAGATTTAAAACAGGATTATATCAGGCTTTAACCAGCAGGGCTTCCAATTAGTTTTTAAGGCCAATACTCATATTTTCACTGTACCAGGAGAAGCAGCAAAATTTATGGATCATTAGGCCAGTAAAGCTGAAAGTAGTTGCAGTTACTTCAGATGAGAAATGAATGCACCTATTTTCCTCAGATTTTTATGTTCTGAATTTATACTGTATGTCACTACCTCCATCATTCTCAAAGTTTTTTAGCTTTTTATAATTTCATCTTTTTCCAGTGTTAAACCTCTAGCACTGCTTGAAGAACTAGAGAGATTGCAAGAGAATGAATGAATAAATAGTTATCACGTTACCTGTCGGGATTCTCCTGTCTGGGGATTTATTGGAGGGTCTCTGAAAGCTGCTATTACCTTTCACAGAAAATGGTGATAAAACATGCTCTGAAAACATCTCTATCACCATAAAGTAAACCCATTTTCCTCAGCATAACACCAGCTGTGACAGAAAACATTACACTAGCTTAATTAATTTAAAATCGATTAGGACTATTGATGAGTCAAATAAAGATTCCTAATTATACCTTATTCTGCTTAACACTCTAAAATTGTACGTACGCTGTACGAAATGCCCCTGGGCTGCTGTACCCCGGAGCAGTGGCCTATGACCACAACACTTGCTTCTCCAGGACCCAGCTCTGAGCTCAGCACCATGATCCTGAGGAGTGCCTTTGGCATCAAGGGTATCAGGCTCACTACCCACGCCAAGAGTTCTGTGAAGCTGAGGCCCTGCTCAGTACTCCCTCCAGACTGCTACTTTTCAAATGGCTGCTTTATGGAATGTCTTGCAAGCAGCAAGAGACCCAGAAAGACGTTTTTCTAATGAAGGTCATGTACACTCACTAACCTCCATGAGTACAGCAGACTGAGGCAGTTACTTAAGATTTCAAATGCTGTGATTTGACATTCCCAAATTTTGCATTTTTTCTTCTTTAGAACATCAAAATCACATCACTCTTTTTTTCTTTCCTCAGTCTTACCTTCAAAAGAATTCAACTTTATTTAACTGTCTCTCTGTTTTACAGTCAGTCTGAACCCTTTGGATTTGAAACCTGCTACCTTTTTCTTTTATCTCAACAAGTACTGTCACCAGTGTAGTAAGGGAATTTTACTTTCACCTCCTGGACACCAATATGAATAACATGAGACACCCCAGACACAGCGCTGACAACAGAAATCTCTGGCAATTATTCCAATTACTGAAGAGAACCAAAAAAACCCCAGCACATCACTGTGATTATCTATAATTTTGTTGAAATTATAAGCACGACGACGACACTTTCCACATAGCGTGCGGGTGTCTAGCAATTCAGAGGAATTTATTCTCAGAGACCTGCCTCATGGTTTGCCAGGACTGCTCACATTTCCACACAAAAGATTCAAGTGTTTGATTTTAAAATGTTCTCTCCGTGTGAACACTGAGCACGTTGCCATTTTCATTTGAGTGCTTTCCCAAACAGTCATAAAAAGACCACTCTGCAGATAGCTTCCAGGCAAGTGGCAGTAAGTTTACAAGTAACTGGCTCATCTCTAAGTAATCTGACTCATGGAATCGTGATTTCTCTAGGAAATGCCCTCAGGAAAGTGCAAATTAAACCAGGTTACAACATACACGCTTCAGTTTACTACATGACCCCACTCACAGTGATACTTCTTACTTTCACTGAACAGTTTCCTAAGTAAAGTTTAAAATACCAGCGTCCCCTATGAAGCACATCCACTCCTAAGTTCTTCTGAACCTTTTATATCTGTATTTTCCCTCGAGTAACTACAGATCCTATTCACAAGAGGAGAAACAAGTTAGCCTCCTGATAAACTAAACTACGCTGAGCACTGGGGAAATGGTGACAGCCAGCTGTCCTTCTTTACTGCCCGCTCTTCACCTCTGCTCTCCCTGAGAAGAGGCAAAGCTCTACTGCATTCAGAGTAGAAATTATCTAGGTTGACTGGACATATGCCTGCTAATCTAGTCCTCTAGCTTGGCATGAAAAAGGGATCTTCTCTCAAAGCATATAAGCCACTGCAAAGTTATGTCCACAGGCCTCCTACAGCCAATTCACACAAATAGGCTCATTCAGATAGAATCACAGAATAGTTTCAGCTGGCAGAGACCTTCAAGATCATCAAGTCCAACCTTATTCCCAGCCCTATCAAAACCACTAAACCACGTCCCTAAGCACAACATCTACCCAGCTCTTAAACCCTTCCAGGGATGGTGACTCCACCACCTCCCTGGGCAGATGATTCACCCAAGACACTTATCAGGAAACATTTTTCTCAGACTAGTAAAACATCTGTCTAAATGAAGACTTTTCAGACTTCACTAGCAACTTCTAGTTGGCTGAAAGCAGGTGAGACAACTTCTATCCTTGAGGGGTATCTTCTCGTTAATGAAGTGAGCAGAGCAGTGCCCTGTTCAACACAACACTGGAGATGCACTTTCCCCTGCCTTGTGTCAGAGCTATTCTCTGTTCTACAAAAGGACCCATTAAAGCAGTAAGTTGCATGTGCATCTCCTAGTCCCACACCAAGTGCTACAGCCACTGGACCACTAAGTATCTGGGGACAATGTCGTATTTGGGGTTTCATTTTTTCAGGCGTGTTCCTTTGAAAAATCTGAGCCTACAAATAGATACTTTCTGACAATCACCAAAAGTAAGAAAAACAAAACAATAACAATCCAATTGTCTTTGTTACTTTTTACTAACACCATCTTCCATTTTTAGCTAGCTGTTCCTCACCACTTGCCATTCTGGTCTCATGGAAGACCTGTCCATCTATAAGCTGCTGCTTTATACTTCACTGTCTTCCCTCTAGATTATGCATAATGTTCTTACAACTAGCACAGGGGCCAGATGACTGCTGAGCACCTCACGTTGCATTTTTTTCTTTTATGTGATTTTCCCCCCCCTCCCCCGTCTCTGTAAGCAGCCTTCATAATCCAGGGAATGCCTTTGCATATTTTATTTCTCAGAGATAAGTTGACCATTAAGCACCTTCTTCCTCCTTCAAAAGCCATTAGAATCTTTAGTTGCCCTATTTCTAAGGAGCATGGGCTACTGCTGCAACGCACTTACCTACAGATTGCTGTGAGCACACTTCTTTCATTTGACAAAGGTATTTTAGTTCTCCAACCTAAGTCAGCAGCTCAAGCAAGAAGTGATTAGACATGAAAAGAATAAGCAAAAAAACCCCATGTATTGATGTCTTAATCTTTTCAAACTACAGTACCAGAAGGCTGGTGATAAATGTCAGTTTTTCAAACCATAATAAAATGAACATGAATTTCACTTCATAGTAGGTGAACATTCTTCCTGCTGATTTCATAGCAAGAAAACTGGAAGGGGAAATTACTTAGAGACTGGTTCAAATACAGCAAGAAACAAGCACATTCATATTTATAGACATAACATTGTTACTAGGAACAAGAGTGTCAGTTCTCACCTCCTGATGACAGATGTACTTTATCACAATGCTTATGACCACTAGAGAATATTTATTAAATCATGTTTTATTCCCCTAATTACATCCCTAAGGCAGACGCTTATCGAAACAGAAGAAAAGGAGAAAACATTTCTTCCTGCATTTATGGCCTGGCAGCTGACACTTTAATTTCTGCAGAATGCTGTCAATATTGCACAGTGCAACAGGGCTCATCAGGACAAAGAACACAAGATGAACTGATGGAGGGTGGCAAACTGTTGGAAATGTTATCTGAATGCTGCCAAAACCCATTTGCCAAGTTGACCGAAGCTGCGGGGCTGTCTGCTGGTTTGCACAAAACCTTCCGCGCTAAAAAATTCTGTTCTTCGCTAGAGAAAACCACTTACATGGCCTTTGATGTAATTAATAAAAGGAAAGTAATGGTGTGTTGCCTAACTGTGAATGAGGGAATGTAGCTGTTAAATTAACAAGTGTTCACAGCCACGCTGCACTGTCTCTGGGAAAATATCACAGGGGTTCCTCTAGTCAGTGGTTTGGTTGCAATCTAAGCTCTGAGGATCTGCAGCTATAATGTACAGAACATTTTCTGTGCTCATCAGGAAAAGCTGAAGGAGATTTGGCTTTACTGAAGGCATACAGTCACGCCATGATTCCCAATAAAACCCGTATCAATAATGTATGTGTGTATATATAGAGTTGTAAAAGCACAGTCCTAATGGAAGGACACGCTCACCGAGGTGCCTTTGCTCTGCTGTACCTTTTATATATCCTGTTAAGTTTGACTTTGTCTGAACCTTTCCTTCAGTTTTTGCAGTAGTTTCTAATAACTGTGTCCATAAGATTGTTAGGAGTTTGGGTCCTCCTGTTTCTTTTTAATGGTTTTCCCTACGTCACAACAGAACAAAAAGCTGTTGTTTGGGGTTTGGGTTTTCATGTTTCTTTTTTCCTAGACTTTCTAGATGATGTTTTTCTCTACACAACAGAAGAACAAATTATTTTATGCTTCATTAACCTGGGCAACATATTCTTCCAAGATCGAACAGTCAGCACTACTATCAGCAAACTACATTATACTTGACTTCAGTCTACCAGAAACTACAGAACAAGTAACTATAGAATACAACTACTCTAATTATGATTATATTGACCAACTTTCTTTTCTGTTCCTATGCCAGCCATAAGCAGACCTTTAGTTCTGTGTACGTGTTTGATATTTATAAGCATTTGCCAAATAACCTGGATACCTAATACACTGATTTGTTGGTACCTGTTTGTCCTGTGTGTTTACGATTGAGCACCTAAGCCAGAGTATATTATTTCCACTGCCCACTTTGAGAAATGTTTTAACCAACTAACCAAAAACCAATGCTAGTTCTCACTCTTGAGCACGTAGTACGCTTGCAACTGGAATATATTGTGCATAATCAAAAAACCCTCTCCCTTTTGAATGTCATTACTGTGCTGTTTCTCCTAACACCTCTCGTGCTGCCCTGCTCAGTGCAGAATCCTGCCAGCGACTTGGTGTGCACATGACAGAGCTCTTTCCACACACACAGATGAGCTTTTTTAATACTCTTGAAAGAACAAGTCAATTCTCAGCCAAAGGAGCCCTGGAATGCCAAAGAAAATATCAAGCTTCAGGAGAAAAGGAGGCATACAGAAGTGCAGAAGAGTGGGTATGAAGGTTTTTTACCAAGGAATAACTGAAATTGAAATCCTGGAGAGAAGAGCTAAGGCTGAGCACAGCGGTGCCCAGGGGGCTGAACTTGGCCTGCAAGAACACTGCACGCAGAGGAGGATTAGAAACAAAAGCTGCATGATGCTATTGCAAACTGAGCTCATTAAAAAATACCACAAATACAAACCCTGCCAGTCAATGGGAGGTTTGCCATTTCTCGCCAAAGCTGATTACACATTATCTCTTCTTTATCAAGTCATGTGGCATACTTGTCAGTCATGAATGCCTGGCTAGATGGGAGCCAAGCCTGCTAATGCCAACAAACCCAGATTTTTCATGCACTAAAATGGCAGGATGTAGAACAGCTCTGAAAGCTATCAAATAGCATTAGTCAGAGATAATAAATAGAAATTCTCATCTGTGTTCATTACTACCATGGGGAATGGGAACAGTGCTGTCTTTTTCAGAAATGGAGATGGCAAATCCAATTCGGGTGAAGCAAATTACTTCAAAATGCAAAAATCCCCTGCTAGATTCCAGAGTATTTGTAATATCGGGAGGAGAAAAGTGACAGACAAAATCCCAAGCTGTATTTTTCAGTGCATATTCATTGACTCATGTGATGGATGCACTTGAGTGAATATTTCATTAATTAATGGTGGTTATTATACACAGCTATTTGGCTAATGTAAAGCAAGAGGTAATTATTTAACTGGTAACATTTTTGGCAGTTAATTTTTACTGCTTTGAGCAACAGCTGAGGATGCTCAAAAGAGTAAGAGGATGTCATGAAGCACGGGATCTATACTGAAGATTTTGTGAGATCAGATACGACTGAAGAACTCTACTGTAAAGTGTTCAAATCAAAAATAACCCAAAATAACCAAAGTCAGCTCTCAATGCAAATGCCTCATTCACCTTTCAGCAGAAAGATACACTTTTGTACTTTTATAAAAGAAAGCCATTCTCCTACTAAAAGACAAAGGCAAAAAATAGACCTGAAAGATGGCTCCTGTATCTAAAAGCATTTGTCATTTTTATTGGCTTGATAAAAGGTTATTACTCCTCACTTCAGATCCTTCTTCATTAACATGCTCAGAATATCATGGTAGCAAACACTTGATCACTAAGAATACACTACACATATTGAAGACTGCTTTTTTGGTGCAAAATTATACTTGGCAGCTATGACATTCATTTGTAGCAGAAAATTATATGCCTAGATGCATGCCTGGATATTCCTTTCAGTGTAGAGCATAGCTTAAATCATTTTTTCTATCTATAAATTATTTCTATTAGAGAAAATATAATTATTCTTTCGTGTGTTTGCCCATAGCCACTACTGTTCTACCACTGTGTTGAGGCAAACCATTCCCAGGCAATTTAAGTCATGGCCCTAGAGCTAAAACTTTCTGTGATTTAGAAGAGACCTGAAGCTTCTGTGACACTGGTATGGGTACAACTTACTGGAAACTTATTGTTTATATAACTTGAGACGTGGCTTTGGCCAATTCTCAAGAGGCAATCCCTAAATGGTTATTGCCACGTGCCTCCTTCTCCACATCAAACACTTACAAAAGCACGTGCCTGGGCTAAGCCCAATACCTAGTTCATCTCTGAAAGAGACCTTGATTTATCCCACAGGTCTTAGTCCCCTGCTTCCTGAAGGTGCTTGTCTCTCACCACCATTACAGAAAGGGCATACCAACGTATTTTATACTGGCCCATCTCATACTTGCCCTGTAACAGTTAGGTGAAATTGATACCACTCATAGACAGGTGCCTATTCAAGGTAGGCTGGGGAATCTTGGCAGTAGTTCATCTGATTTAAGTCATTCACTGTTTACAGAATGAAAAAAAAAAGAAAAAAAAAAAAAAGAAAAAAGAAAACAAGGGGAAAAACCCCAACTAACAAACAAAATTCCTATCAGGATCTGTTAGAAAGGGAAGCTTGACATACACACAGAAAAATAAATGCCAGCAATGAAAAGTAATGGGAAATACTAGGTGCTAATCTCAAATGAGTGACAAAATTTATATAGTGATGTGAATACTTTAGGCAAGCTATTTTGGTCATCTCTATTACCACATAAATTACCTTTTAAAAAAAGGCAAAGAACCAGCCAGTGCTGCATTGCTGTTACATTAGCAGAGCAGCTGGGTGCAACATTAAAACCCTCAGAAACCAGAGGAATTCTTTTTGCTATGCTACAGTATGAGGCTTGAATCAGAGTTTAAAAGCAGGATTCATTTTCTTGATTAAAGATTAACAAAGTTCAGTGTTTAATTGGTATTTTAACTGGATAGTAAGGAAAGAAATTCTGCAGCTGGGAGTTAAATGGATTTTGTGGAGCGTGAGAACACAGTTCTTTGTCTAACAAAATTAAATAGCTAGCTCCAATTGCATTTCTTTAGGAACACCCTGGTCTAGGTTTAGGGAAATGAGGGGGTCTGATAAAAGCATATTTTGATTCCTATGCTTTGTTTCTGTCTCAACTGTTTTTCTGCTTCACGGACAGTAAATCTCGTGTAACTAATCTTAGAAGTTTAATGACCTCTCAAGTTTGGCTCAAAAAGTTAATGATGCTGCTATAACATTACTTCATCCGTTCAATGGTGTCCTCTTAAGAACCCTAAAAATTCTCTTTACCTGACAACACACCACTTGGTCTCAGTGCAGGAACACATTCGACCTGGGTTTTGACATTGCACTGGTGTTCAAATAAGTAACAGAGAGTGATGAGGTAGAGTGGGAGTTGTGCTGCCATGCTGACCACGACTAAAATCACTCTGGCTCACCTGGGATTTGAACCCATACACCAGAGGAAAGGAGATGTCATTCTACAAAGGGAAATGCATCACTCCATGTGATGTGTACGAGGCACTGCTGTCAGATGGGCATAACCATTATCCTTATGCAGACTGGTATGCAGAGGGACCAGTAGGTACAGAAAGACAATCTACCATGCTTAAATCTTGTTCAACTTCAGTTGGGTAGCAGTAACTAAGACCATAAAGAGTAAGGAACTGGTGGCTTCAAGTGAAACTACAGGCACTCTACAAACTCCTTCACATGCAATGACTGGGATAACGTTATGTGGCACAGAAGAATTTTTTTAGGACTCACTGAGAAACAGCATGCCCTTGTAATTAATAAACATAAACCCAGTATTTACAGATCATGACACTTAGCAGAGATTCTAAAAACACCACAATCTGAATCTAGTTTCTTCAAAATATGTTCTATGGAGAGCCAGGAAAGAACTCTCCAAGTTGCTCTGACTGTAAACAGAAATCAAAAAAAGACCAGAAGAGAACAAGAGCACTGATCTCTACTTGCCTTGACACACTTACTGCTCTTTGATTCCTTGTTCAGGATGTTTGTGGGATCTCCACGTAATACAAGCAAACTTTGCAGTCTGTTGTTTCAAGTGGTTCTCATTTTTCTTTAAATTTTTTTTCTGCTGGAAAAAAAAGAAAGAAAAAAGTCAAAAAAGAAGAAAACAAAAAGACAACAAATCATAGGCATGTTTACTATAAGCTCTTTAAACTTCACCCAGAACTTCCTGACAGTATTTTAATTTCCTATTTGCAGTACATGAAGAGTTACTTTTGTGTTTTGCATTAAACCCTAATTGACTGTTTATACTTTATGTCTCAACTGGATAGGAAGAAAGATTTATCCCTGAATTAGACTGTTTTTTCCCAGATGTTGGACATGCACTCCTATCTAGCTACAAATGTTGATCCTTTATTGAACTGCAGACTTCAACATGGTCACAACTGTGATAATGGTTATGGTATTAATGGTTCTAATCTCTTCTGTCACTTTGATATATACAAAATGATGAATTTGTCTCCCAGTTACTTGTAGGAGCTTTTTCTACTGTTTCCATCAGACTGAAAATTGACTAATATTGGTTTATAGGACTATACTTGTCAGTGGACATCTTTTTCCTGCAAGAGCCAACTCTACAAACTGATTGACTAATTCATTCTCCACAACCATCTCATTTAAAATACACTGATAAAAGGCCAGCTGCAGAAGCAACTACACTAAAATGCTTCTTCCCCAAAACCACAATAGAGAAAACATGTTTAGTATTTGGATTTGATTGTTCACAGATGGTGCTTTCATCAGCCCAGTTTCAATACTGGATGTTGGACCCATGCTGCAAAATTCATCTTCAAGTTGTAATGCCCCAAAATAAATTATGTAGCGTTCAGATGCAAGGTAGCCTGTGTTTTTTAATTAATATAATAAAAAAGGATGATTTGTGATTTGGGTTTGGAGGTCAAACTCCAGCCTCTCCTAGATCTCCAAGTAACTGGTTATAATGAGTTAATTTGAACACTTCTGTAGTCAGTATAATTACACACTTACAATGCAAGAAAAATTAACTTTATCAACTTAGAATCATAGAATCACAGAATAATTTGGGTTGGAAATGACTTGAAGCCCTTGTTTCTTAAACATAAATCTGGAGCTGCTGCATAAAATCTTTACACAGTCAGCTGCTTTGTCTCTGAAAGAAGCATTTCTCTAAATACAATGTCTAACACGAACCTCTGGGTGTCTAGTGAAACACACACGGAAGCAGCCATGGGGATTTTAAGAAGAAAAGAATATTTCACTTAGGAACCTATAAAACTTTCATTCCTCATGTAAGTCACGCTTCATTGAGGTTGATTACATCTACTTGCATTTTTTTGTGTATGTGAAAAGGCACTGATGTAAAAAACAGCAGAGGTCAGAACTCATTTCATCAGCATTTTGGCAAAGGAAAAGGCCATTTTATACCCAAGTGTAGCACTGGCTGTTTGCCTCGTGTTATCAATTTTTTCAAACATGGCAATTCAAGTTAAAGCAATAAAGTGTGAACTTCCAATCTTTTCCTTTTTTTCAAAAAGTCAGAAGAAATGCTGACTAAATGGAACAGTACGATGAGTGTGAGTTTCTGTGTGTGTGTTCACAAGGATTCTAAATACCTTCTTTCCTTTTTTTTTTAAGTTGATAAAAAGCTTCAGATTGAAATATATGGCCTCATATGAGTTTGGGTAATCTCCAGAGATGTGTTGTGTTATGGACATGCTCTCAAAGCTGTACCTCTGAGCTTGTCAAATGAAAAAGTAGTGTTTATCCAGGCCAGCAAATATATTACTTACAGCACAGCACTTTCAACATGAAAGATCCCAGAATCACAGAATGGTAGGGGTTGGAAGGGACCTCTGGAGATCATCCAGTCCAGTCTTCCTGCTAAAGCAGGTTGATCTAGAGCAGGTTGCCCAGGACTGCATCCAGGCGAGTTCTGAGTATCTCCAGAGCAGGAGATGCCACAACCTCCCTGGGAAACCTGTTCCAGTGCTCTGTCACTCTCCTAGTAAAGAATATTTTCCTTAAGTTCAGAGAAAACTTGACCACTGCCCTCCGAGGTCTGCTGCTCAGACAGTTCTCAACCCACCTCACTGTCCACTCACTTAACCCACACTTCCTAAGCTTTCCTATGAGGATGTTATGGTAGACAGCATCAAAAGCTTTACTGAAGTCAAGCTAGACAACATCCACTGCTCTCCCCTCATCTACCCAGCTAGTCTCATCATCCTAGAAGGCTATCAGGCTGGTCAAGCATCATTTCCCCCTGGTGAATCCATGTTGACCACTCCTGATAACCTTTTCCTCCACATGCCTAGAGATGACCTCCAGAATGAACTGTTCTATCACCTTGCCAGGGATGGAGGTGAGGCTGACTGCCCTGTAGTTCCCTGGGTCCTCCATCTTGCCCTTTCTGAAGACTGGAATTACATTGGCTTTCCTCCAGTCCTCAGGCACCTCTTCTGTCCTCCCATTGCTTTTGCAAACTCTTATGTTCACACATCTTTAGTGATATCATTTTCTAGTGAAATACATCCACTGTTTTGATGGATCACAGCACTGGTTTCTGTGCACAGCGACAACGCAACGACAGAGGACAGGAACTGAAGTATTCTGGATTTACATCAAATAACAGCAAGATTTAAGTAGATTTGCTACATACCCAAGAAAGTGGGTACTAGCTGAAAGCACATTAGTCTTGCCAACCACCCAAAGCAAATTGCTCTCATTACAGAAGTTGACACATTGAGAAGAGTACATACAATTTTTAATACTTTATGTGGTTTCTAATTACAGTTATTTCTGGCTGTTGTGTGCAACTCAGCATCCATCTGGATGATGTGAGCCTTAATGAAAAATTAAAAGCATTATAGCAATGTCCTGAAACACTCAAGGCAAACTGCAACATGGAGCAAACCGAGGGCCAGTTTTTGTCTCTGAGACAACCATTATGTCTCTTGAAGAGCCAACTCAGACAAAAGCAAGCCAGGAGCTTCCTGGATATGGCAGCCTGGCATCTATAACACACCAGCAAGGAACTTCACAAAATGTATGGGGTTTTTTTTGCACTGCAGCATAAAACTTGACATAAAGACCAAAGATGTGGATTTGTCTAAGGTATCAGACAGGACCTTCCTCTGGAAGATCTGGATGATGTTTACCCATGCTACGTGTTTCACATCAATTTGATGCTGACACCCATTAAAAGAGAGGCTGCCAGAGTGAATAAAGAAGTTAGAATTTAAAAATACTTTTTTTTTTTATTGTCATTGTTGTCCTTCTTGTCCTATTCTTTGACCAAGTAACTGATTTTCAGAGTGGAATATGTCTAATAAATATGTGCACTTCTTCAGGTGCATCAACAACTACACTACCAGCTCTAAAATATTTCTTAGTTTTAAAGTGATAATGACATCCAGTATTATCAACATATTACCTACAAGAGGGAAGTTAGATATCTGATGCAAAATTGAATTTAGCTGATGTATGTTGGGTTTTTAAGTTATGACCACAGCTTTACCATCTTTCAACTTTAATGTGGGAAGGATTTAGTCATTACTTGAACAGGTTTAAAGAATGTATATGTACGTATACATAAGCAAATTCTTGGGATTTGATTGATGTGATGTTATAAATACAATAGCTCCAATTTCTTATATAATAAAACAGTTGATATAACTGCCTTTCACTTATTTCTGGAGCCTCACTTGAGGCTCAATTTACCAAATCTTCTACCTTCCTATTATAATTCTACCAAACCTAATGTATCTACCTTTCCCAGGTGTCATTCTACTGGGAAAAACTTCCTTGATTTACAGACAAGAAATACCTGAAGTCCAAGAGTCAGCATCATCACAAATGAGATAAGAATCTGGCCAAACTCATGAAAAGAAAACCAAATAATCTGCTGCTTCTATCATATTAATATTTTCACATGAATTCCAGCCCCAGCACACAATCTTTTCAAATACTTACTTTTGCTGAATCCAGTCTTTTGCTCTGGATAATGATGCTGCAGATGAATCCAAGAAAAGCACTGCAATTACAGTTATTCTGGAAAAAACAAAAAGGTTAGAACCACTTAGGTATGAAATAGACAATCTGAGAGCAGAAAGACATTCTAATTGCAAACCAAAGCAGATAGAGTAGGAGACTGATGAGGAAATTCAGAAGCCTAAGGAGGGCAGGGTCTCTGCTGCCTGCACAACCTCTGCTACTGTCCACCCTGGGTGCAGGGGCTGGTTTGGGAGAGGATGAAGGGCAGCTCCCAGCCCTGACCTCACTCTGCAGTGTGCGGAATGAACTGCATGCTGCCAATGGCTGGGAGGAGACACTTGCTCCCTGGAGAAGGTACCATGTATTAGTGAGGGGAGACAGAGACCTCCTTCCTCCCTGGAGCTCTGCGAGTCCAGCTCACCTCCATGCTCTGTCACTTTGTGATTGTCAATTCACGGCCTCCCCCGAAATCTCCCCTTGCCATCCTGCCCTAACTCTCTGCCTCCACACCCTGAACAGTGCCATCCACAGAGGGGAAGGACAAAGTCACTAACACCGTCATCGTGGGTTAGAACTTCCATTTTGTCTGCACTGCTACAAACCCATGAGTTGGGTCTGGGAAGAAAGCCCACTCTGAAGTTGAAATCACTTTGAGCACTGTGGTCTTTAATGGCCTGTGTTGGACAGCTTCTCCTTTTGCTTAGACCTGCTGTAAATTTCAATGAATCCTGCTTCAATTGCAGTGATTCCAGCAAATGATTCATCAAGCTTAACGAATCCCTGTTTGAAGCTGTTTCTGAAGAGGTTAGTCTACTACAGCTTTACTAATATACTAATTCCACGTCCTACTAATTTATCTCTGAAAACATTCAAAGCAGTTTCCTCTCGTGGCTACTAACAGAAATTCATTGTCTCTCTGAGAATTCTGCCTTTTTCAGGGACTTGCTATCAAGAGGCACCAGGTTCTCTAAAACTGGTTATGTAGTCACAGCTTTATAACGAGAAAAATTGCTTTTGGTTGTTCTGTCTCCTTATTAAGGTTAGAGATTATATAGGAGATTACATATTTGTCCCTAAAGAGAAAGTGATTTATAGCCTTTTCCAGAGAGGTGTAAAAAGCTGGAATATATTTTCTTTCCTCTTTCCAATCCAAAGTATTAGGAGCGTTTTAAAAAGTGATACTGAATGAGTGAACATGAAAAACATACAACCATTAACAGCAATACAAGATTATTACTACACTCCAGGCCTTCTTATATGACAGGCTCAGTTTTGTACAGCTGAAATGCAAAGCTTACTAACACCTTTATAGTTCTTTTTGGGGGTTTCTTTTTCTTTTAGATGGCAGTTACATAAAATTAAGATGCTCACGTTAGCCAGAAAGTTAAACTGCCTGCAAGAAGAGTGTTCCCATGGAAGAGCAAGAGCCAAACCAACACGACTGAAGCTGCAAAGTGGGTTAAAAGTGCATTTCACAGTTGCTATAGGGATTAATCTCATCCTGCAATCAGTTTGGATATGCAGCCCTTTAAGGCAAAAAGGAAGATCCTCCAGAACTTCAACGGTGTTTGATTGTGGCCACAGAGAGGAAAAAGCTGTGGGACTCTGTAAATACTGATTCAGATTTTCTTTAGAATGCTCTAAGAGTATGGCTTCTTATGCTTAAGTTAATTGAAAGCAGAATGTTTGCATAACGTCTTGAAGTTGCCTTTTGAAATTGGCTCTGATACTTTGACTTAGCAAGAGCAAAACTGTCTCACCACTGTACTGACAGCACAAAAGAAATCACTTTCTTAATAAGAAAGGGAACTATAGCTGATGTAAAAATTAAAGCATGTCCTGACCTTAGGAACAACACTGTCATTTTCAGTATCAGAAACACAGCATCCCCCCAAAAATCTTTTCTAGCCCCAACAAAGCTGTCACCAGCTACTTTCAAGCCTTGCCTCTAAGGAAATAAAGCTCATAAGCTAAAAGTTTGTACATGGACATGGAAACTTTTGCTAATTGGGAACAGCAACACTCATAGCAAAAAGGCTAGAGAGGTATGCTTTTTCAGTTCCCTACAGGAGAGCTTTCAGGGGGATTAAGATATGACAAATATTTGACAGTGTAGTGAATTCCTTTTCCAAATTGCCTGTTTCTCACTTAGCATATCCTCCCTGGACTTTAAAGTCAGCTCATGTCTTTCCAATCACACCACTGGACTTCTGAGGTGGACTGGTGTTAACAGGACAGAAGGCGTTTCTCTGTAGAGGATTTAGAATATTTAATTTAAATTCAGGAGGGGAAAAAGTAAAGTATTGTAAATATGATCTTCGTAAGAAGACAAAACTTACATTGCAAACAGCTGCACTGGGTCACTACAAGATATTCTAGCTCCTAGTGCCCTACCTCCAACACTGGCCATAGGCAAATGCTTAATGAAAATGCAGAAAGGAGAGCAAGCACGTTGGGAGTATTTTTCCAGGGTACTTTCTCAGCCTTTAGCAATCTGTAGCACCAGCACCAAGACAGAGATCCATCCTCTAATAATCCACAATGGGTTTTCCACTGTTGATTTATCCAGGGTTTTTTTCAATTGTGATAAAATTCCAGCATTCACAACATCCAGTGGTAAGAATGGCACGGATTAACCATTCACTGTGTGAAAAACACCTTCATTTTCGCTTTTGCTGCCAACTGATAACATGGTTTGACATCTACTAGTTATTGTCTGGAACAATACAGAAAATCTTTCACTGCCCACTTTGCCTGTGCCATTCACAATTTTACAAGCTCCTTTTTGCGTTTTCACTCAGTTGTCTCTTTTCCAGGATAATGAATTCTAAACTACTTAGTACCTCTGACTAGTGAGGAGTCAGTCTTTATTTACACTGTCATACTGGACCCCTTTATGAAGTCCATGGCCAGAAGATCAAAGAAAGTTGCTGTGCTCCTCAACACCAAGGTTTGGGCTTCCCAGTTTAAGAGTGCCAAGAAAGGGGCAAGGCAGGGTGCTGAGAACATCAAAAGATGCTGCAGGAGCTGGGCAAAGAGGAGACACTACAAGAGCAACCACCAGTTACTTGAAAGGTATTTGCAAAGGTGACAAAGTCAACAGGTTCTCAGTAGTAGCAAATGATATAACAAGGGGCCACATATTGCAGTGAGGGAGACCAAGCTTGGCCATTAGGAAAAACTTTTTCGCTGGGAATTTGGTGCAGGTTTCTCAGAAACACTGTGATAGAGGCCTCCATCCTTTGAAGCTTTCTACCCTTGTGCCCAGACATTGGCACAGCTGACTTGGCCTGCTACTGTTGATGGTCTCACTTTGAGCAGCAGCTTTGACTTTACAATTGCCAGAGGTTCTCCCAACCAACGTTGCTGTTGAGTCTGTGATTGAATGACTTTACAGTTTTTACAGTGGGTACAGTATTTGCTGATCTGTTCCTTGAATTAATGGTGTAGCAAAGCTATCTAAGTATCTTCATGAGTATTTAGCTCAATTAGATGCCTGTAGTTGTGCATCCTGGCTTTAAAAAGACAAATGTCTGAGCTTTAGAGGATGGTAGAAGCAACAGTAAAAAATTCCAGTGAAATACCACATTATTTCACAGAGTTTGCATAGTTACAGTAAAAATTTGTTTGAATTGACAACGATTCATCCCTAAGATTCTACACCCTTAAAAAATATTCATGTAAGAGCATTGGTGTCTTTGCAGCATCAAAAAGAAGAGAAAGCTCTTAACAGAAACTGTGTCCTTAGCACTTCACCACTGGGATTGATCAGAGTAACTTATACAACTTGATTTAGGCAACCAGCCAGGCAGATCAAGGGGTCCTGATCCACTTTGTTGGCTGATTCATGGCATTACAAGCATAGGAGATGCTGAAGACTGAAACCTTCAGAGAGAGATGAAACAGGAGTAAGCAGGTCACAAATGTTTTCAATATCAGAATATTTTTCCATCAGCTCCTTCCCAAGAGTTTACATTGCATTTAATGAGGTTCATGGACTCATGATTTAAAAATAGCTGTTTTCTCTCAGTACCAAAGAAAAGGGACAGTAATATATCAGTTTTATTTTGCCTTATTCACAATATAAAATTTACTTTTCCGTCTTCTACTTACTGCTCCTGTTCTAATTCCCACTGCAGTGGAGAAGTGACTAGAAAAGCATTCCTCGCATAAATTCAAGTGTGAGTGCAAAATAAAAAATAAATCCTTGTTCTGGTTTATATTGGTGAAAAGCAACTTCTCTAAACACTGGTATGAAGAAAGGAGATTTTACAGAAAATACTGCAAAGTATATATTTGAAGATAACTATATTTAAGCTTGTAAGATATATTCCATGTGTGCAGCTTTATAAATATGCAACCAAAAATGTTTTCTAAGTATGAAACTGTTTATATTTTGTTAAGGAAAAAATAAACATTGTTGTACTGACCAGGAGAGGTAAATATCTTTCAGGAACAATAACCACAATATGGGTCATGTGCCTGTTTGCATTAAATAGCACTTCACTCCTGAGAACATAATTCATTGTCAATAATGCAGTAATTAAGTTTTGCTTTCTTACTGTCTGAATTTTTTCTTCTCCTTTCTTGGTTTCCAAATTTTTACAAATCCTGTTCTTGAATTTGCTCTTTAGGAAGAGGGGAAAAAAATTATCATACTAATGCTTTGGTTGAGCACAGTATATTTCATTACCTGACCTGATTATAATAACCTTTAAAATTAGTTTCATGGTGTGAACGGAACCAGTAGAAAATTCAAAATTCATTCATTAAATTACCAAACACTGCAATGTTTACTTAAAATGAGCTGCTTATCAGACAGTTCCTTTGCCAATATACAGAGGAAATGCAAAAAAGGTGCGGGTAGGAACGAGACAAAATCATGTTAAAATGAAAATATATGCTGCTATTCTGTTGTGACCTTGACTTCTTTCAGATAAAAGTAACTATTTCAGGAAGTCCCTAGTAAGTGTCACTGGAAAGAAGAAAGGTTTTTACTGACACCTTACACTTTCATACTTCTGCAAAATGGAGGAAAGCTATTGCAAACTGATTCCTCTAAAGGTTAAATTCTAGTGTTTCTACAGGTAATAGGAATTGAAATGGGCCTCAACATCATTTTCATTAGTTTAAGCTTTACTCTAACTGCATTATCTCACATAACAGTGAGATGAAGTGGAAGTCCTTGCTGACATACCTTGGCAGCCAGAGGTTCTGTTAAGGAGGGGGAAGCACCACTCTATAGCTACTCACATTGAAAAAGAGTGACTCCTTGCTTTGTTTCTCACTGAGTAGATCAGCCAGAAATGTGGAAATTTAGCAGGCCAGTCATCTCACCCAGAATCCTTTTCAGAGCTCTTTCTCCACCTCCTTCACCCCTTAAAAAAAACCATTCTCACATGAGGCATCTGTTGCCAGGCACACATACCAAGCCCGGCCCCCTTTTACAGGACAGCATCACACCTTCAGGGGTGACAGTGATGATGGAGATGGGGACAAAGGCTAGGCAAGCTTGGAGAAGAGAAGGCTCCCAGAAGACCTTATTGAGTCCTTCCAGTATCTGAAGAATGGCTACAAGAAAGCTGGGGAGGACTTTTTACAAGGGCTCGTAGTGATAGGACGAGGGGCAATGGCTTCAAACAGGAAGAGGGTGACTTTAGATTAGATATTAGGAGGAAGTTTTTCACTGTGAGGGTGGTGAGACACAGACACAGATTGCCCAGGGCAGCTGTGGATGCACCATCCCTGAGTGTGTTCAAGATGGAACCACGCACAACCTGCTCTAGTGGGAGATGTCCCTGCCCATTACAGGGGGGTTGGAACTAAATGATCTTTAAGGTCCTTTCCAACCAAAACCTTTCTATGAATCGGTAAGAGATACCAAGGGATAAACCAAGGGCTGTAATTCCTGCTTTTTAATTGCATCGATCCTTGTGTTTGTGTCACGGGCTTTCAGTTTCTCCTCCTGAGAATCCTACACTGTCCTGCAGTCCCTTTGTTTTGGGAGCACACGCAGACTGTTTGAAAACTCCCAGTATTTAGCCAGAAGAGCAAATTCCATCTGCTACTGGTTGCTTGAGGATGTGTGAGAGCAGTGGTAGAGTACTAAATAGCTCAGTAGTTACTGTGGGTCTCCAGAGCACAAAGAGACTGAAGAGATGTTATGTGCAAGTACAGTAAGAGGAAAAGATCTGAAAAGCATCCAATAAATTCACTAAGGATAATTTTTGAGACAAATTCTGATGTCAAAAGAGACTACTACAGTAGATTAATTTTAACGAGTGTCATTTGGGTTACCGTAGTATGAAGAGACAAGTGATCCAAATGTTGTAAGAGATGCATTTTAATAAATGTAATGAGCATGCTTTAGAAACTTAAGAAAAACACCCTCAAAGGATCTTCAGGAAGTTAAAATGTAGGCAGGATGTTCTTAAATGCATGAACACTGATGTGGAATGAAAGCTCAAACAAGACCCTTGCATCCTCTGTACGATTCAAGGCAATAAGGAAATCAAGCCCTGCTGTGTTAATGGGAGCCTATCCATCGGTTTCACTGGGATTTCACTCCAGCAAGCCTCAGAGAGAGTCCTACTTTAATTTAAAGTTGCATTTGCAAACTCAAATCAGTATTTTTTTTATTTGAGGAAGATTTCTTAAGTTGTACTGTAACCCAGCAGGCAAAGATAAATGCTGCTTTCCTGCCTATCTGCCAGTTTCTCACTTTTTCCATCCTTCAGATCATGTCACAGCCAGCTGCTCACTGATCAGCAGCGCTCTGCGGTTGCCTGCAGGTTTCTTTCTGCCTCTTCTTCTGCTAGATCACTCATTTCTGGTTTGTACGGTCAGCTTACACTAAATTCACCTTACCTCAGATGGGGTCTGGAGCCAATAAGCCCTCTGGCTCTGGAGGAACTAACCTTGCATTTCTCAACCTGTTTGACCACCTCAGCTGGTGTTGGATCACAACCAGGGAAATTACACTTCTTATAATAAATGCAGAGGTTGGAGTCAGACACTGGGGCTGTGGTGATTTACCTAAGGCTTCTGTTTCCTGACACATCCACTGATCTTGGGAATCCTCCTCCCAGAGGGCTTCACTGCCATATCAGTGCAAATGAGGGCTGCCTGGCCCTCATCCAAGTCCCAGAAAAGGCAGATGCAAGTACCGATACCCACTTGGTCTTCAGCTGAAGTGGTTGGAAGGGCATGGGGAGATTAGAGGAGCAGAATTTTTTTCCTTTACACCTATATTAAAGAAATTCATTTGCTTTAATGATATATATGTGCTTTTCTATATTACTGTCTAGAGCACTTAGAAAGCACAGCTAAAGGCTGCAAGACTAGCAGATAGATGAGTGAGCTTTCCAGTCAAGTAAGGGATCAGAGTGGGAGGGAGGCTTCTCTGTCTCTGGCACTGCTCAAAAGGAAAAGAGACTTTCTTTTAGATCCCCACCTTGCTGTTGATGGATTTCTCTGATGAAAGACCTTCAGCATTTAATTGAAGACTGTTATGTTAACCATGGGTGAAGGGTGATGCTTCCACTAGAGTTGGCACAATGGGAACTGTGATCTGCCCCCTGTCTTTGAGGGCTGCTGCTGACACCTCCTACCTGAAGGTGCTAGATTACGTGGCTCTCAGTTGAAGGTGACTAAACTGCACAATTGATCCTGCAGAAATCATGGTGGCAGGTCACTTAAAAGTTTTTCAGCCATTTCCACATGATGCTAAGATCTCAACCTACCCTTCCGAAAATCCACTCCCCGGTCTGAATATTCAGAAGTAATATTGTGACATGATCAAGGACTGGATGCACTTCAACTAGGTCCCAGTTAAGGTTTCCCTCGGCAAACTGGCCGACGACACAAAATTGGGAGGAGTGGCTGACACACCAAAAGGCTGTGCTGCCATGCAGCAAGATCTGGACAGGCTGGAAAGTGGAAGGAGTTACGTTGAGACCGTTTAAAAAGTTAAACAAATAGGTTTGATTTATTAAATTGACAGATGGATTTGGAACTGCCATTGATAAATACACTAACTGCAAAAGGATAATTGAGCTCAAGTAACTACCACCCAGGGAACGTCCAACACAGCTGGAGGCTCAGGCATGAGTTGTAACACTAAGAGTTAATAGAAATAAAAGGTACACCATGTAGCGAAGGTGCAATTCTTACCATCAAGGCTTCCCTGTCTTGGGTGGCAGAAGAGGAGCACAGCCTGTCGACCGTCTCTGCCAGACTTTCAGTCTCCTGCCCCTGCAGCCCGCAGTATATCCTCATTCTGCCTGTCCCTGCCTTCTCCGTCATGTTTTGCAGGATCTGGGTGGAGAGTTGAGCAACACTGTCATGTCAGTTTAGCATGTACTCTGTTAGGCTCTTTACCATATTCAGAGGCATAAATGTTAATTATTAATTTTGCTGTTAATTAGACGAAGGTCTCCGCTTGGATAGTCTAGCCTTCAAGATTGATATAACAGTTGTTTGCTCCTATTGGCCCCCCATGTGTGGCCCTGTCCACTCTGGTGACACAGGCCAGCACCTGGCAACAGCAGTCACGGTGCCCCGGGGCAGCACAGGAGGCAGCATCCTCCCCTGTCCTGCTGCCAGAGCTGGCCCCGGGGCAGCCCCAACACACCCCAGAGGGAGTCCTGGAGGAGACACCGAATTACTGGGCTGGGGCTGAGGGAGGAAGAGCAGAGGAGGGACAAGGCTGCTGGAGAGGAGAAGAACCACCAAGCCCTGGAGGTGCCCGAGGCTGGCAGGCTTTTCCAGCTGGAGAGCAGTGCCCACACTAAGGGAATGCTTTCTTGAGGAGCCCTGCAGAGCTGGCCATCCTCATCCCCTGCAGAGCCAGGGGCAGCTGCCGTAAGCAATGGGCTGTAGAGATGTTGCCAGAGGTCCCAGTGCTTTGGAGCACCCACAGGTGTCCTGCCAGGCATGAGGGGAAGGATTCTTGCCCCCAAGGTCCATCAGGCCGGGGACATTTGGCCCCTGTGGGAAGCCCCAGAGGTGGCTCCAGGTTAAGGCAGGGTAGGGCTTGGGCATCTCCTGGGAGCGTGATCAGCTAGGGGGAGCAGGGGGCAGGTCTTGCTCACATGCTCAGGGAACAGCTCGTTCCAACCTCCCTGCCATGGGCAGGGACACCTCCCACTAGAGCAGGGTGCTCAAAGCCCCATCCAACCTGTCCTGGGTAATATTAACTACTACAGAACTGTTGCCAAGTTCAGCTATTAATATACATTTCACCACAGAAAGATTGCACTGCTTAATTAAATGCTTGGGGGGAGGTAGATACAAAAAGATCGAGGTCCTATCTTAGTGTATCTGTCTCCCCATGGGGAAGGACACTGTTCTGTTCTCCAGTACACAGATCACTGTGAGGAAGGTATTAGCATAAATATTTCAGTAGAAAATCACATTCCTAACAGAAGTTGTACTGGTGCAACCACCACGCACGTGCCAGACATCATGGACAACAGCTTTTTTCCTCCTTCCCATGATAACACCGTTAATAACAGCGAAGCCCTTGGAACTAATGTGGCATAGGAGTGTAATTCTGAAGGACAATCACCTCACTGGCCAGAGATAATCTGCAACACGGTGATCAGGGCAAATGGCTGTGTTAACAGCAATGCAAGTAAATGCTGTGGATAGAAATGCATTTATCTTCCCTGCTCCTCATTATGATGTCACTCGGACGCGTACTAACTTCAAGTATCAATGGGCTATTTCAGAGGTTATCAAAACTTCATCACGGATGTAAGTGTTCTGCTGGATCCATAATCTTTTTAGAAATCATATTTGTGAAGACGTTGATGGTTTTGGTCATGCTCTATTTCTCATTCTGCTACTCCAGGTAAATGGTCTAGGGTATATTTACCCTATTTTAGCGATGAGGAAAAGAATTAGAGAGAGACCTTCCAACATCCTTTTACTGTTTTAGGTATTTTTATCTGCTACTTCTTATACCTTTCCAAGGAAAAATCCCAGTCTTTTCAATCCTTCAGAGCAGTTGTTTATATGCTTTTGTGCCTTTAACCATTACCATCATTCTTATCCGTCTCTGCTTTGATTTCACAAGATTCCATCTTCTTGGACAGTACAGAGCAGATCATACTGCAACTCTGAAAGACCTGCTGGTACTGTGACTTTGCCTGCAATGTTTTCTGTCCTACTCATCTGAGACCTCACCTTTTTGAAATGTGATTTCCAATGAAATGGACTTCTCTAGTGGGCTGGCAACTGAGTCCATCATTGCTAAACAGCTCCTGGTAATATGAACCCGTACGTGCAAAAATAATTCAGCTTTCTTCTCCCATTGTTGAGACCATTTGTATCTCTGGAAATCACTGTTCTGGGGAGACTCCTTCAACATGAAAGGATAGCAGATAGTCTGGTTATGGCAATTGCTTGTCATCTTTTAAGACGCAGTAGCCATACACTGTACTTAGGCTTGTAGCGATGAAGAGACTACAGGTGGTCTAAGAGTGATTTCAACTGATTACACCTGCTGTAGGTATAATGCTCCACCGTGGTCAAGGAAGACCTTGATGACACATACTGATTTCCTGATGAAGGTGTTTGGGATTGACATGAGATCAAATGGCTGTAGCTTCTGTGTCTTCTGAAGGATCCTCTGAATTTACACGGAGAGAGAGGAAATGCCTCCCACCTTCTGTTGCTCAACTTTCTTATATGTGGCTCCATGAATTACATCCTCAGAGAGTAAATATCTCCAGAAATTGAACTCCCAAATTCCCGTTAGGGCTTGAATGACAGTGACTGGTGATACTGTTTAGAAACGCCATGGAAAACTTCTAATTATTCTGTACAAGGCTCAGAAATGTCCCCACAGGTTTTCTTTGTGGTGTGTTTTGCTGAGAAGTGTGATATAGCTTAACATGGGTGAAATGCTGCAATCTGGACTACTCCAAAATTAAGCAAAATGAATCTTTGTCCCTGGATTAAGGGAAAAAGATGGAAAACTTTAAATTTTGAGGCAAACTTGAGTTGGGCGATGACATTAGGGTTTTTTTTTTGTTGACCATAGAATAAGCCTAAGTAATGATTATGTTAGTTGCTTACCTTTTAGATAGATACTTTTAACAAAGGTGGAAATCCATGAAAGCCAATACAAAATTTTCTAGGTATTATCACTGGAATTTAGGTTACATCTTGAAAGAAAGACAAATATTCAACAAGAAAAAGAAAAGATGCTCATTCACTAACTTCTCATTCACTAACTTCTTGATTTGAAATTTCTGAGATGGAGTTGTTCTCCAGGTGAAATACAATGAAAACTTGCCAAGTTCCTATGAAAAATATAATAAAATCATCTGTTTCATACTTGCTATGTTGGAGTTAGAACTCGAAGTTGACTGGAACTGAGAGCACATCACTATCTATCAGGGAACACCGTAGTTCAGTTTACTTACTGCATATAAAAAGGGATGTGGACATATCCTAAAGGACCTCTTCCCATCCCAGTAGAATTACCTCCCTTCAAACTGTCCTTGCTGAACTTTGCCAGGTTTTCAAGTCTCAGAGAGTAAAGATGGGTGAGATGAGACAATATGACCCTCACCCAGTTGTAGCTCAGAGGGAGCAGCACACACATTGCAGCTGATGAGGTGCAAAGCATCTTACCTGGCCTCACCTGAGGACAGAGATGACTCCACCTTAGGCTTTTATTCTGCCGTGTATTTATCGGATTGAAAGGCAGAGTGACATAGTTCACAAAGGAACAAATTAAAGGAGAACTAAGTTGAAAGAGAAAAGAGTTGGGGGTTGGATTTTAGAAATAGATTTCAGAGTTGGGGGTTGGATTTTAGAAAGAGATTTCAATGGAGTTAGGAAATAGTCAAGATCTGGAGATGTGGACATTAGTGGGAGTGGGAAGGCAGCTGAAGTAAGTGTTGATCCCCTTCCAATGACAGCTGTCCAGTGCAAATGCTTTTTCTGGGGGGGTCTGATTGCAGGGAATGGGAAGAGAGAGGGGGTTCCTGAAGAAGCTGGGAATGAAATTTGGAGTCTTAAAACTCATGCTGTTAAACAAAAACCTGACTTCCCTCAGCTCTAAAGGTGGTGGGGAAGTGGCATTGAAGCAAACCCCCTGGGCAGAAGAGGGGGACAGCAGGGTTAAGGACAGCTCTTCAAGTGGAAGCAATTAAGGAAGGACTTGTGAGAAGGTGGGGTTTTTTTTAAATAATTTATGATCCGAGTGACCTAGGTTAGCAAAATCTGATTAAACTGCAGATTTGTCCCTGGTATTTCTGCCTGTGTATACAGGGCATTCTTTTCTTACTTTTTTTAACTTGCTGTCTTCTGTGTGTTTACAACTGCAGACACAGTTAAGGAAAAATGGGAGAATATGAATTCTTCCATGTGTTTAGACCTGTAGAAACATTTGCTTACAGCCCTTAGCTTTTCCATTTGTTTCCCTTTGTATGTTTTTCCTTTATCATAATTTCTCCCAGAAGGGTTGCCTGGTTGTGTATTTTGTTCAGATTTTTGCTGCTTCACCGTGGTCTTATAAATCTGATTTTTTTTTTCTCCATTATTTATTTTTTCTAATGTTGCAGCTCTGACAGTAACACATTTTTACATATTTTTTCTGATGTGAGGTATGCATCGATGTTTTTTTTTATTCCCTCTCCTCCTTTTTCCTCTCCCCCCCTTTTTTTTTTTTTCCCTTTAGCATTACTCCTTTGGCAAATGAGTTGTAAAAAGCCTATCACTTTCCTTTCAGATGCCAGGAGGGAGTTGACAAAGAAGACTTTCTGCATACCCTGCTGCTCTGCCTGGAAGGTAAGGAGCAGTAATCTTTCTGTACACCACACGAAGCAGGTGATAGCCTTTTGCAGCTAGAAAACTGGGAAAACTTGGTGAAAATAGTGCCCTTTAATACTTTCCCATGGCAAAGGTTAGCTCCTACATCTGCCTGCTGGTTGAACACCACATTTTCCTATTAAAGCAATTATGCTTCGGAGTGATTTTGTAGCTGATGAGAATGTAGGAAATGTACAGTTTGCCACGAAATTTATTAGTGACACATGCCACAGTCCTGGCTGGGTGCTGCATATCACAAATTACAGAGTGGCATGCATAGGCTGTCCAAAGGCTGTTTATTTCTAAGATGCAGGCCTTTATAAAAGCAGCAAAGTGCATATTATTATGCAGACTTTCAGGCATATTGAATCTGTTTGGAGAAATATAATACAGATATATTGCTGGCAATGCACGAAGGATGCAGATGTGCCAGGCAATGTGGATTTTCAATATGGAAATAAAAATTGATTCCATGAATACCTTGTAGTAATGTATGCAATCTAGGAGGAAGGCTTGCTAAGTTGAGTTAGAAAAAATGCAGAACTTATTGCAATTATTTTGGAATTTGGGAGGCAGCGTGGCCGTGTCAGTGTTTTATCTCTCTGACAGGAAAACAGAATTTCCCTTTTCGTTCAGGAGCAGTTACTTATTTCCTTCCTGACAAATCTAACTGAAATAGAAGAACCACCTTTTACCTAAGGGAACCTCGTTGTTATTAATCCCTGCTGGTTTTTGTCAGCATCAATATATTGTCCAAAAAACCCACCAAAAATAATTTCCCTCTGCCACGCTGCTGACTTCATGGGTGTTCTTTAACAATCAGAAGGGGAAGAAATAGATCCTGCAAGTAATGGGTGAGTGTCTTTGTGGCTTGATGTCTCTCAACAAGATGGAGCATACCCATGGGCTCAGCTCAGCATCTCAACTCATGTGAGAAGTTTTTTGCTCTGAGTTTCTAAAGTGCGTGCTCTCTGGATCATATGTGCTGGTGAGTGGAGGAGGCACCTCCCTTTTTGCAGCAATTGAGTAAGGACCTTAGGCTCGTATGTGCATGATAATGCCAGAAGAGTCTGTGTCTCATCATCTTTTTGGAAGGTCCAGCTTATGGGATGTGGCAACTCAGGATGGGTTCCTTGTTATTTTTCCTTTTCAGATGTGATAGAAGTAAGAAAGCACTAGATCCGTGGAAAGGGCTACGTTTTGGTACCTATGGGTGCCTCATATGGGTACAGATGAGGGGAATACCTGAAGTTCAGCTGTAGTTTCTTTGGGACTGCATAGAAGTGACAGCAGTTCTTGGACTGATACTTTGAAATGTGAAGTTCATGTCCTAACTTTCGGTTCCTCCCTTGGGGAAAGTACAAACCTAGTGAACAGATCAGAGAAAAGACCAGTTCCAAGGCTTTGATACTGTTAAACAAATGGTATCATAAAGCTTTAGCTGAGTTTTCCAACTCTTCAGAAGTTTTTAAAACCCATGGGGTAATCTGTCATTTTGGTAACCTGTCAATTTTTCCAGCGAGACTTTTAACCTCTCTTGCCAAAGCAAGCAATAACACAACCCAGTTCTGAAGAGGCAACTTAGAGGCAACTTTAACAGTTTTATTACACTTTTTTTTGTTGCTGTTTTTCAAGGAAAACAAAGGGTTACGTATATTCAAGATGTAAAAGGAGGCAACAACGTGAAATTCTTGCAGATCTGCATACAATCACCCTGCTGCAGTGAGATAGCCAAAATGTAATCATGTGGAAAGAGCTGAAGAACTGTTTTATGAAGTATTAATACCTAGGAAGTTTAGGAGCAATCTCTCTAATCTGTATTCTGTTGGTTTTTTGGGGGTTGTGCTTTACGGTTCCTTTGCTTTTGCGTCAGTAACCTGTCCTTCTAGAGTCCATTTGGATGATTATTATTCAGTGCTTTATTTTTACATTTTTATATTCTTATACTGCATGCCCTCTACTCTGTTATCTGTGCTGAGCTGATCTACCTGCTTAGGTTAATGTTACACATAGCACTTCAGATGCTGCATGTTTAGTTGCATCCCTACTCAGATGCTTCTCTTTATGGTGTAGCAGAAGCTATAAAGCATCTATTTTTCCAGTGTGGATTCTGACAGCAATAAACCCTTGCTTATGATATGCTGTGATAGCTATTTCAGAGTGTCAGAAATCATTCCAGAGCTGGGCTGGCATTTTAAAGCCAAGCCCACAATAGGTCCCGTTCCAGGAACCAGGCACAATCCAAACTACATCTCAAGCAGCAGGTCTGAGGTAGAGATTCTCATGCTCAGTTCAAGATTTCCTTTGCTTTTTTTTTTTGCTAAATAGGTAGTATTTGTTTTCATGAGGTAGTTTTTTTTTTGTTGATTTGACTTTTGTTTAAGTAGTTGGTTTTTTTTTAAATTATGTAATCCAAGTAGCTTCTAGAGCAGAATAAAAGAGTCTTGTACACTGATACTGCGCGTGGTCCTACTCTCCAGTATGTAGAATCACAAATAGTTCAGTGTTCTCCTGATGACAAAGTGCTTGGAAGACCGCAAGATGTTTAAAAAGGGAAATGTTAAGAGTTAGGGAAAAGAGTTTTCTGATTTTTCATCGTGAAGATGGTGATTGCTGCTTGAATCAGAAAGCTCCCCAAAAACATGAACAATAACCTCCCTTTATATAGAGTCAAACACATGCATACAGAGAAGGCATAGTTTTGATGCAGTGCAAAACTCCTGCTTTCAGTTTTAAGTTCATAATTTCTGTAGGTGTATTTGTAAATTATTTTGACTAATAGTTTTCCTCCATGGAGATTGGAGCAATATCTAATGCAAGATATAATCCATGTTTTCCCAAAGAATCCACTATTTCCAAGTAAATCCATCGAGGAAACATTTTTAAACCTGTCACCTGCTTTCAACCTTGTAAGTACTTTGGAACTGCAGGCACACAGTAATTATCTCTCAGTCACAACCACAGTCTGTTTTCACCCTCAGAAGGTCTTCTGATGGTCTGTTTGTGCTGTAGCTAGAGTGTTATCTTTAGCTCTCCGGGGATTTTGTATGAGCGCGCATCACTGCTGCTGCTCAGCACGTTTTCCATAACATGGTGAACGATGGTCCTTGATTAAAAAGAATTATTTGGGGAGTTTTAATTGATGAGGCTGCAAATATTTTATCAGCTAAACTATTACCCTGATAGGATAAATAGGCTTTCTGGAGCAGTGTGGTCCTACATGGCAGGAATCTCTTACATACGATGAAAATACATCATATCAGAAAATGTATCAGCTGCTCATGGACAACACTAGAAGCACTGACATCTGTTGTATTATGATGTATTTCCCCATTAGAGGGAAGTGATATAGCATGTTATTTAAAGTATTAAGGACAGAATACAGACCAGCAGAATAAGAATCAGCTGTCGATGCTGTACAAAGGTAATCTCTTGGCCTATGCTCAGGTGCTATCCCAAGTGGAAAGCAAGTCCATGAAAGGAGGCACAGAACTGTCTCTTGTGTATTTTTAGCTTCCATACATTCAATTTGCCTCTCAGCTGAAAGTTAGGTACTGCAGGCCTTGCATGATGCAAAGTCCACTAACTGGAAGTATGCAAGGAATAATAATGTTTGCAACTGTAGCCAGAGAAGAGACCAATTTTAGAATACACAGACCAATTTTAGAATATATATATTGGTTTTCAGATAAGATTCAGCCAGTTAGAATGGCACAAATTATCAATAGTTATTTATACTCCGCGATCATTACTGTTCAATTTAAATGGCTTATGGTCTGTGCATAACCTATCAAGCAACTGTTATTGCAGGCAGTATGAACACATCTTGCAATATGGCATCATAGTCCTGCAAAGTAACCAGAGGGAGATATTTTTGCTTTTCTGTATATTCCTGGAAATGAGGAAAGGAGGACAGTAAAATAAACTATTTTCTGGCTGGTTTCACTCAAAAGCTCCTGTGGAATCTGCTGATAGCACGAAAAGAGCTTAATAAAAAGTTGGAAAAGAAGAGATTGAATAGGATAAGTAATAAGAACCAAGGTGAAGAGAAACCCTAAAAGATAAATCTAGTCAAGTATACTGAGCTTCCACAGAATCCCTAGAATTAGACAGCTCTCAACCACTTTAGCTGAGCGTGGACCATGGAGTGCAATTTGCAGTGATATCAAATTGACGGAAATTGTTTTTCTGTAAAGCACCTTGGAGTGTTATCTTTCATTAATCAGTGGCAATTATCACAGGTAACAAAACATAGCTGCAAACCCAGAGAAACCGCAGTCACGGCACAGTTCACATCCTTCTTCCACCTAGATCTCTGCAGTTCGACAGAAACGTGGTCCAGATGCAGGACGATTTGTTGTCTACAATTGCAGTTATATTTTCTAAGCACCACAGCTATTCTGTGGTTTGTTGGGTTTAGGTTTGGGGTTGGTTTTTTTTTTTTTTTTCCAAACTTGACGAGTTCAGTCACCAACACTTCTGCACTTGGGAATTTTGAAATAACTTGACTAGTTTTCTGTAAACATCCAAGCCACAAGATGTATAGATTCTATAGTGCACCTGGGTCCTCAGTCAGCTTACAGATTTGGGGGAACTGAATTAAAAATGAAATCTTTTAGCTGGAACCATTGCTGGTGTCCAGCAGCTAGAATTACAGTGAACTATTGAATCCTTTTTCTCATTTTCCTGCTTTATAATATTTCAAATATAATAATACCACCTGGTGTGGAGAAGTAGGTTGGATCCATAGTCTCTACTGAGCTTACTTGCAACGGACTTGGGGTTTTATTGTCCCCATCCGTGAGGGGGAACGTAACACCTTCAGCTGCCTCAGTAACTCCATCAGGAAACTGAGTCAGGGTCCTGCCTTCCCCCCTCCCCGGGTGCTAAACCTACAGATGCTGGCAAATAAACTGAACTCAGTGATGGTCTCCGTAAATACGGTGAGTTCTGGGTTGTGGCAAGTCAGGGTTGAACCAGGAGGCTCGTTCAGGCAATTGTGCAAAGGATTGGTGGTCGGATGGAGGCAGCAAATTCTTACAGCTCCTTGGCCTGCAGAAGGGTGACCTGAATTCTTATTGCCTGTGTTACAAGAGAACAATTACGTCACTTGAAATGCGGGCTGACAGAGTTCCCCTGAGCTGTGCTTGTGACCACTCTCTCTGCATGTTCAAACCCAGCTGCTGAAATGCAGGACATAACATAATCGCTGGGTTTTGAAGCACTATTGTCTGCATTTCATCTTTTCCTGGGTAACGTCATAAACATTTATTTTCATGGGTAGTAGGGGTGGAGATTTTTATAGAGTTTTACCATAAATCACAACTAAACCCTTCAAAGCAGGTAAAAGAGTAATTGCTTCCTTATGAAAGCTATTACAGCAGCTCACCTTGAAGACCTATTTCTTTCTTTTCCTAAGTGCTGTTGGAAATAATCCAAATATACTGGAAGTTATACTTCCTATTTTGCAGTGAGGGAATGGAGGCATGGGGACATCAAGAATATAGCTGAGAAAATACTTTCAGAGCTGCAGAACCAATCCCTGTCACAGTGCAATCCAGAATCCTAGGCAAGGAGCCTGTGTGCCCTGTGATCATCATGCAGTGGCCTAATTCCTCTGAATGGTGCCACAATGACAGCAGCTCCTTAGAGGAAATACTTCAGCTGTGAGGTGAAACTCAGACTCTGAACATTGAGGAGAAGTTGCCTTCTCCTGCTGTGAAGATGCCCTGCTTGATGCTGAGCCCCTGTTTCAGAACAGCCAGTGTCCTGTGGTGATGCCACCACTTGCCTTTTGCATAGCAGAAGTAGGGAAAGGGTGGTGGCGGTGGTGGGGTGTCGTGGCTTCACCCCCTCTCAACCTGGGCATGTCCTTGGCCTCTTCTGAGGGCTTCCCCACCCAACAAGATACAGAGAAAAGTGGCAAGGGAGGACTTACCCCTCCCTCCCCTCTGCTGTAGCTGTGCTACTGATGGGGATAGTGATAGATGAAAGGTCATGGCACCGATGCTAAAGAGCACAGGAAAAGACCACAACTGCATCCTACACAGATGACAGCAGGAGGGAGAACCCAGCAGTCTCCAGTGCTTTCCTCTTTAGCAAAGGCAGCCTTCACCATCCTTCTTTCCTTTCTCCTTACCCCCTCACTTCTGTAAGCCTAGGAAGTGTCCTAAGACTGAGTCCTGCCTTGGAGAGCTGGACTTTGATTAGGCACCACAGCCTTCTTGCCCGTGGTTCTGTCCTTCCTTCTGTCCAGCAGCGAGCCACCAGCCATTCTGCGCTGTCCTTGGCAGAAGAGGTTCCAAGAGAAGGAGGAAAGTCTCATACCTTCCATCTCTGACCGAATGAACAGTGAGGCAGGGCTTTTAAGGCAAAATGAGGAGGATGATTTTTGTTTTGATTTGTTTCCCTGTGTGGTGGTAATGCTCTGAGGCTGAGCTCTGTTGCATTATGAATTGTACGTACCTCTAGCAGTGATGGCCAAGAAAATGTTGGCTGTCACGGTAAACTCTCTGCAAAATGACATTGCATGAAGCAAGTGCTGAGCAAAAAGATGTAGAGGTTTCGTTTCTCATTGGAAGGTATTGCTATCTCTGTAGAAAATTGATTCCTTCAGTCAACTCTGCAAAAATGCATTAGGAATGCAGGAAAAAAACCCCCCCACCACAAACCAGCAAAATGTAGTTCCTTTGTCAGGTCTGCAACTCTCATTTTTTCTTTAAATTGCACCTGTAAATGAGTGTATTTTTAAAATGGCAAAGAAGGCACGACTGAGAAAAGTTTGGGATCCAAAAAAACCCTGGGGTCTCAGCTCAGCCCGTCCCATTAGTTATGGCTTAGCGGTGTGCATTATGCAAATAGAGCAATGAGCCTTTTAAACCCCAATTAAAGACCTGACCTACAGATTAAGTAGGGCCATCTTAATATTGCACATGAAAGGAACATCCTGTGTTGCAGGCTAAGATAGTGAGGAATAGGAGGAACTACTCTGGCTTTAATTTTCCAATGCTTATCCCAAAAATAAATAGACTCAGAGGAAAAAAAAAATAAAGACAAATGAAATTCAGAACTGATGACCTGTAAAGTCTTTGCTTTAAGTACAATTGTCCCTTATCTGCAGTTCTGTAAGGAGCAGATAAAAATATTATGCAAAATGTTAATGACACATGGCAGACTTGTAAAAAATTTTTTTTACTATCTTCCTTCTTTAAACCAAAATTATAGCTATGAGGAAGCTTTAGCATTTCTTCCCAGACAGGGAGTAAAAGCATTTCCCATTTTTTTAAATATTACCTTTCATTCCATTTATCTTTTCTAAGAGAAAGAGTGAAGTACAACGGCAGCATGACGAGACAAGAAAATGCGGGCGGCAGGAAAGGAAATGTGGTGCTCAATAGTAGAAGAATATTTTTACAGGTAGCTTTTCCCCACTTCAGAACAACGACTCCCCGCTGTGGCATTGCTCCCTTTGTGCCGTGGGATGAGAATTGGTCGGGGTGGGATGCTGCCCGCAGCTCAGACGGTTGGGATAGATGCCCTCATTTAATTTGATCGTATAAGCTTTCGGATCTGAAACGGGAGGCTGCTGGTGTAAACAGTTGATCAAGTTAAAAAGCTTTCTTGGACAATAAGGAAACCAAGAAAATGGCTTTGTCTGCTTATTATTTTTAAAGCATCCGTGCACTAAAGGAAAAGAAAACAACCAATCAACAGCAGAAGAAAGAAGGTAGGGAAGATAGGAAAGGTGGAGGCACTTTTGCGAGAGGCATTTTTCTTATCATAAAAATGTTGTCAGGTAATAGATGAATAGGTCAGCCGAACCAGCTATTTAAAACTCCATGTAACACTGGTTACAGAGTGGAAGTGGATAAGCAATTTACAGAATGTAATTTACTCTTTGAACATTAGTTTTACACTGAGACAGTATCCATGACCAGACTGCAGATACTTTGGTTAGAATCGCTGCCTTTGGGGGTAGGTCTTTCATGAGCTGATCACAAATAATCCTGCTGCAGGTATGTGTGTCTCCTAGTTTTGAAATAGGAATCTCAGTGTTTGGTTCACATCACAGCTTTTGGATATCCTGCCTAAGTTTAGCCCAGAAAAAAAAAAAAAAGAGCTGGAAGAAAGATGGTTCTTAATTCCCTGTGTTAAATCTGTGTAGGCATAGTACTGCATACACAGGATTAAAGAATTCTGCTCATTTAACATCCTTTTTTCTTTTCTGAGTCCCCCTTAACTTTATCCTCTGCTGTGTCATTCGCCAAACTGGAACCCTAAAAAGATCCAATTTGCTTCTAGAGTTTTAGTCGGGGGTCTCTGGCAGTTACTGTGCTCACACCCCATGCAGCTCATGTTGAAGTGCAGAACTTCATTCTAACTTTGTTCTGTTGTAGGCAATTCTGATAAAACAAGCCCAACACAAATCCTGCCGCTGTGACTCCCTGCATTTCTGTGTAGTGACATTCCTGTGTACAATTCCTTTGTGTACTCCCACCCTCCCCCGAGGAAGCAAGGCTCTCATGCACCACAGAGAATCTCACCCTTTTGTGGGTCCAGGTCTGCTGAGGCTCCAGGCACAGACTGTCTGGGGATGGCAGGGGCCAAATCTTGTGTCCCACGCAGAGTTCTTCTGGTGCTTATCTGACTGCAGTGGCACAGTGAGACTGTAATGATCATAATTGGCCCTACTTATTGCAGTTCTTACTATGAGGTTGTTCTGTTAGGTTCAGAAAAGGAAAATAAGGTAAAAAAGAAATACTGGGAGAGGCATTTAAAATGCCTAATTTTAGACATCTCTTTTTGTGTTCTGCATCTCCCTCTAAAGGAGATTTTTTTTTCTTTGTAGTGCTTGCATGTGACTTTAAGGCTGTAGCTACAGAAGCTCTGAAATGAGCTTATGTTAGACAGTTTAAGGAGTTTAATGTGGATAATGTGAATTTTCCCTTAGGCTTATGACAGTTGTCCCCAGAAGTTGCCTTTACTGTTGAACTCAGATCTCTAATGTTGGTGATCATGTATAGTTCAGCTTTTTAACTAAAGAGCTCTTGTATTTTGTCATTTTAATTCTGTCATAGCCAAATAAATTCCAGTTGCTGGTAAAACGACTTGAGCAATTTGGGTTCATATTAGAAACAAAAGGAAAATCAACCAGAAATGTTTTGGGCTGTCACCCATCTATGCAATTTAACATGGATTAACTTCTCTGTTGCAAACAAACAGACTTCTGTAGGAGTGAATGTGCTTAGGGAGTCAATCTAGTATGCAGAGTTAAATTTACTGTAAATATCCTGTATTATTCCATGGAATTCAAAATGGCATAGACATAATTAAGACTGATTCCAAAATCTAGATTTTGGACCGCAGTAGTCAGAATTTTTCCATGCTGGAAGTTTCAGGATTGGTTGCCCTTTCAGTTCTAGGTTTTATTTCACCGTGTCTCCAATAAACAAGATTTTGCAATAGAAAGATTTCCGCAGCGTCACATTTAGACTTCAGCGTTTCCATCTGTTAAATGAACTCAACCAAAATTTTTTCCTCTTCTCTTTGTTGTTTGTCCCTCCTCCTGCATGGTTTCTGGGGTACCTTCGAAAGGCTCGTGAGGTTACGAAAAACTTAGAGAATGAGTTTCCAATAACAAGAGATTGACAAGTGACTAAGGCAAATCTGAGTAATGATAATAAAATAACCCACTGATTATCCACTGTCAGGCACTGACAGCTGATACACGTTCAATATGTGGTGAGTACAGGCAGTTCCATCAGACTGTCTCCATAATGTCATTGCTCATAACTCTATATGCTGTCAGTTTGGTCTGAGATATGAAGAATGGCTTTGTCCTATGAAAAGCAAATATACCCTGTGCTTTGTGTCTTCAGAATAACAGGAGACACTGTTCAAAATAAGGATGGCCTAAGTGAAGGCTGAAATAAATTGTCTAGCATTTTTATTTTGCTAAGCCTCAAGAAAAATAATGATTTGTCGGGCCATGTGTGGTCACCCTCTTGTTCTTGCTGCTAATAATCATACTTGTGGCACTAAACAATTTATATAGCCAGTAATACATTAGCCCCAGAAACAAATACGAGTCAGTGAATCTGCTGAAAATTCTGTCTGAAATGCCCTTCCTCCACAAAGTTAGCAGAGCATAACACATGAAAATAAAGGTCAACACAACCTCAATTTAAACATTGCTAGTCAGCTTTGATTGGTTTTGACGCCGAGTCCCATTTATCAGTGTTAGCCACTGAAATGATCTCTGTATTCCCAAGCTGTTTCTAATTTGTTCCACTGCAGTCATGAAAAAGGAAGACAATAATTTCTCCCTCTTCCCTTTGTTCATCATCTTTTGCTTTCTCCAAATACAGTGTGCAAATTAACTCTTCGGGATTCCAGAAGCAGACAGAAATACTTTAACATTACTACTATTACTTATTACTACCTATCACAGCTATTTCTGAATTTTTAAGTTACTCTCACAAGCATAGTAACAGCAATGAGGAAAATAACAGAGAATCCTAAAGACCACTTCTCCCAGATATTAGGTTCTTCTTAACTGGAACCATCAGGAAAGGCTAAAACCAGATATTTATAACGTTTTTTGCTACTTTGCTGGTGGGCAGATAAGGAAAATAGGTCTGAACATCTATAGCATGTGCTTTTAGCTTGAGGGCCAGTAAGGCTGATAGAAAGGGTAAGAGTAGGAAATGCCACAAGCTGAAGAGAAACAAAAAGACTATTAATAAAGATAAATAGATTTGGTAGGAAGCTAGCCTCCTTTTGCTAGTTCACAGAAAATGGAAGCTGCCTTAGCTGAAGATCTTTCCTGAGTGGATCAGCAGGCACAAGGTGTTCGCTGTTGTCCAGTTTGATTAAATATTCATGGCACAGCAAAGAGCAAGATTCTTCTCCAGTGTAATGAACGGGAACATTGCCATTGCCTGCAACAGGAATGCTTGTGGCCTGCTTTGCCTCAAGGAACGCTACGGATATTCCTCTATGCACCATGAAATGGGCTTCAAGCCCATTTGCCTCTCTGTTTTTCAGCTCTTTGCTGACTCAGTTGCCTACACGTTGTCATCTAGTGACATTTAGAATGCTGTATGGTATCTGAGGCATCCAAACAGGGCTGGTACATGTGTCACGGGACTCACTGGGACCTGTGCCTCCTGAACTGGAAACAGCTGGCCGGGTTGGTTGCCCCAGGGCATCTCGAATGAGACAAGACGACTATATTTAGGCAAAGGTTTCACCTCGGATTTGCTGACCATAGCCTTCTAGTCTTCTTCCTCTTCTAAGGTGGCTTGCACTTGATTTAAGTTGCAAAAATTAGCAAGGAGTTAATTTTGTTCCCAAAGAAATCTGCAAAGCGGAGTATTACCCTAAGTACTTGGTGGTGATGGCTCCATCTCCTTTTATTGCCATTATTAACTCTTCCAAAGTGAACAGATTCTGAAGTTCATCATTCTCTCTCTTCTAGTGTGAATTGACAGGGCATTTGCACCACCTTACAGTGCAAAAGCAGAAGGGAAGCACTTACTCTCTTGACATTCCTTGCCCTCTCCTCCTTGCCCTTTCCCTTGCAGGGCCCCCATGCTGCTCATTCAGTTATGTTTGCGTTTTGGCAATAGCCTGAGAGCTCTTCCTCTGGTGTCTGTCAAGGGTCTGTGTCAGTAGCAAAAAGGCCACGTCCTTTGCTGGTGTCACTTGACATATGCCCAGTGAAATCACCTACAACATCAGCTCATTGCTTCTACCCTTGAATTAAAAGAGATGGAAAAAGAAAGACTCTTTAGTTTTTAGTGGGTAGCTGAAGCAGATCATGTCCTTGAAAACGAAACACAAACCTTTGGTTTTGTGCTTCTTGGAATTCTGTGTTAGCAGCTCAGCTTAAAGGAGAGAGCAGGTTGGTGAGCACCACTTGCATAGTTTGGTAAGGTCAACAGCAACTATACAATTAAAACATGAGATCATTGATTACCACAGGCTTGGTGTGAACCTTTTTTCCCATTTGAACTGTAACGTGGTCTGACAGTTAAAGACAGATTTGTTGCTAAATCTGAAATTCATGGTTGAATAAAGCTTGAATATAAAGATGGAACATGTTTTCAAGCATGTATGAAAGCAAAACCTCTGAATCCCTACTGTGTGCTCTCAGATGCCTAATAAAGGTCAGGAGCTGGAAAGAATATAGAGGGGTAGAGTGATTGACTTATAGGGAATTGTTCAAGGAGTGGAATGTTGATAGCTTGGCCAGATAACTTATCAGGGTAAGGCAACAGCCTCCAAGTACTTGAAGTACAGCCATGAAAAAACGCAAGGGATTATTAAGGCTGACAAAAAGGGTATCAAAATCACCATACTAGGCAGTAATTAATAGCACTGCTTCCAGAGCATTTTGAACACAAAGATCTTTATAATGAATTAAACCTAGTGACAGCAACATGAGAGACAGAAATACAGCTCTTTCTAGCTGAGGATGGTTTAAACAGTTGCAGGCAGTTCCAGAATTATTCAAGGTCACTCACCATGTCTTTAGACAATCCAGGTAGAATTAAGCTGAATTCCAGAATATACTTTCCTATTATTCTGAGCGTTAATCTTTACAGGAAACAGTAAGAGACCCAGCACTGGAGTCCAGACTCTGGAGGATATATTGCAGAAAGCAATCTTGTGCTGTCACTGGCACTGACTGCTTGATTTAATGTTGGGATTTCCTTCCCCCCCCCCATCTCAAATATCTATTATTTTAATTTAAACAAGAACTATCTCACAGGATTCATGGAAGTTACCTTGTAAAAAGAGACTTTGGACAAGACTATAAATATACCTCTGAGTTTTTATGACATCAAGCTGCCTTGATTTACTGCAGTGTCTCTGCAACCCCAGGCAGTACTGCTTGCAATTCAAGGCTGTTCATTGTAATACATAACAAAAATGTTACTTTTCTGGTTTCTGTGAGTGTGAAATGGTTAATTAATATGGATCCAAGCTGAATTTTGGCAGCTTTTTTATGTACACGACAGTTATTTTTGTTAAGCTTAGCTTAACTCCTGTAGGGTCCAGTCTGAGGGATATTTAGAGAGTTTTCCCAAGGATGTCTGTACTGCTTTGTCTGCATGAGTACTAAAGATTAATGTTCTTAATTTTCCTGTTAACACGTTGCCTGGACCAGCCAGATAATATGAAAATTTTAAAGAAGCAAACGTTTTGCAGTTTCCTTTGCTGATGAAACTGTAAATGACTGTTGTTATCACGGTCTGTATAATGTACTGCAGTATAAACACATGCTTTAGACTGCATAACATTCGGCTACGGATGATTTCCTTCTTGATATGGAAAACATGACCAATTAGCATAGGGTGTTATTGATCATACTATTAGTTATTTCTCTCCATTAGGGCATTTTAAAGTGAAAACCTTAGCTAATGCCGCTCTCCAGTAATCTCCGATGACCTCGGTATGGTGAATCTCAGTAGGGTGATGCATATTTTGATTTACATCATTCCATAACTCTCATCTGATTTACATCTGGACAAATGCCTTTACTTCAGGGGAGCTGTGTTGGAATAACTGAAGAAAAAAAGATGTGACTAATATTTCTCAGTAAAAGGAACAAATGGCCACTGGTGCATGAAAGCGTCAAGTGGACATTTGAATACTCTCTGCCTCATTGTTTAGCATTTATATGAAGGCTGTGGGTGTCATTCTGATCCTAGCTGACATTAGTTTGTGCTTTGTTAATAATACAGCTCATTTCAATATCTCAATGTCAGGCGTGAAACTAATCTTTACGTATTTGGACAAAACATTTCATGATATGCTTTTAGCTCTGCCATTTGCGTGCTCTAATAGTTTTAACTTCTCAGCTGAGAAACTGTGTGGCTAATTTAAATATCTGGTGTGGTATAGCTATAATGAAGTCTTCTTTGGCTGAGACATCAGTCAATCCATACTTTAAGACTGCAAAGTTTAGTCTAATAAGAGACTGAGAGTTCTTATATCAACACCTATGACTGGTATTTTACATAATTTTGGGTTACCTGGGAAACTGGGTCCTACTCAGCTGCAGGTATGCTTTTTTATAGAATCAGAGGATCATAGAAAGGTTGAGATTGGAACGCACCTTTAAAGATCATCCAGTCCAACCCTGCTGCTGTGAGCAGGGACATCTTTCACTAGACCAGGTTGCTCAGTGGCTTTGAACCCTTCCAGGGAGGGAACATCCACAACTCCTCTGGGCAGCCTGTTCCTCTGGCTCTCCATCCTCATCATAAAAAATTTCTTTCTTCTATCCAATCTAAACCTACCCTCTTTTAGGTTAAGACTTTTAACCCTTGTCCTATTGCTCCAGGCCACGGTAGAAAGTCTCTCTTCACCTCTCTTACAAGCCCCTGGATCGGGTTTACATGTCAAGGTTTTTGGCAGAGGGCTGGCTGCAGGGGTGGCTTCTGTGAGAAGATGCCTGAAGGTGTCCCCAAGTCGGATGGAGCCAGTTCAAATATGACAACAGTAGAGTCAAGGTAAATTCCAGTGGTCAGAGATCAATTGCCAAATACTCTGGTGATTGTTCTTGACATTGTGAGAGCCTGTCGAATTTCATAATTCTGTTCTTCTGAGTTTTTTGCAGTACTTTCAAGCTAATGAGGAGTTTTAGTCTCAGAAAGCTAGCAACAATTGAGCAATACACTCAAAATTCACGAAAATGCTGCCTTTCCTCCTAGCACGTCTTGCAATTATAAATGTTTTCTCTTTCTTACAAAGCACAAAGTCCTGTAAGCTAAAAGCAGGCAACACAAAGAGCCAAGGGACCTGCAAGATACTATTAATTGAGGTGTATAACCTTGCTGTTCCCTTGTCCATCTGGTTCCTTAAATAACAGGCTTGCCTTACAGGGAAATGAAAAAAGGTGCTATGGCCAACCCTGACAACACGTCTTGTTCTGTAGCTAAATTGCTCAACATCAATCATTTAACATCCTTCTGTGGAATTCAGCCTAGGTAAAATTGTGGTTTCTCACTTGCTTTCAGTTAAAAAGGATTCCATTATTCAGGTAATGCAGTTGAGAAAAACATTGTGACCACTCTAACTGGAAAAAAAAATACAAAACGAAACCTCCACTATTCAAACAAATCTGTTATTAAGCAACATAGTCTCTGGACATAAAATGTCCAGCTGTAATGATTTACCCTTCTAGGTGCTTTACTCAATATATGCCCTGTATACTTTTGAACTGCAGTTTACCTAGGAATTGTACAGAAGTTCTTGTTTGAGTGATCCTTTTTGCTCTTCCTCACATTTTCTCGGAGAAAGGGCTGAATACTACGAGTTTCAAATTTCAGTTTAATTGTGAAAATATCAGATTTACAGTTTAAGACAATAAAAATATTCTCTTTGCTACCGTCAAAGACAATCTCCAGCCAAATTTCCTGTATTGCTTTTTTCAGCAGTGGACCTCTAAAGATGCCTCGCTAAAAGAACAGACAGAGAGGAAAGTAAAAATAAGAGAAAAAAATTTCTTCTTTGTTGCCTACAGCTTTTAATTCTCCGTGTTTAGACTGCTGACAAGAAGGATGGTGTTACAAGCCCACGTGTGCTTTTGTTCATCAGGGCTGAATCTGAGGTAAGTGGCTCCGTTCTTATGAGCTTCCAAATAGCATATTGTGAGATGAACTAAATTTGAATGAGTAAACCAGTTGAGAGGTCACTCCAAGGAAAGCCCCGTTATATATATTCAGAATTGTAAAGTCTCTATCCAGTGCCATCCCATCCTGGCAAATGCATATGATAAATGGTAATTATAACGAGAATGCTAAAATTCCACTGTGAAGAGATACCTATTGCCCTCAAAGTTACTGTCAGCTGTAGTTAGCTTTAATCACAAACAGGAGAGGCTTTTAACTGTTTCTAGTGCAAAAGTACCAGCTAGCTGTGGAAATGGGGCAAGCATCCCCTCTGCTTTGTGCCCTCCTGATTGTACTGGACACGCTTGTCTTAAAATACCAGTTTATCAGCTCAGGTGGCATCAGATCCCCAGATTTTTATCTCTGAAATGGACACAGGCTTTCCAGAAGATGTCTCTAGGTACTACTTGCAGAAACTCATTTATGTCTTTCTCATTCTGTGGGATAAAGGAGGGAATAGAGGAAATCAGGAATAGGTAAATCTATAATCCCGTAGCTTGGTATCAGCTCACATTAATTACAAGGCTGCTTTTATAAGCTGTTCTATTGAGACATTTTATCACTTTGAAGCCAAATGAAACATTCCACACATTTTTTTTTGAAGCAGATAAGATAAAAGCAATATATTCTTACTCTGTCACTATCCAGCTCAGGACACTTCCATCTCAGCTAAACTTTTCATGTTATCACTGAAGAGCTTATTCTTCTTTGGGTTACATAGTTTTAATTGATTTTACTGTATTTCACATCTATGTATTTTTCAGTTCATTTCAGGTTTCCTAATTTTCTATTCCTATTATGCCTTTATTCATCAGGATCCTTTGTATTCCCACATATAGTTCAGAGGTTTCAAGACTCTTTTCTCCAGATCGTTGCACTATCATCAGCACATAGTCAAGTGACACAGAGAGATCTTATTATTACTGCTTCATACTGCTCTTTGCCACGAGACTAATGACTTCTTTCTTGGGTCTTCGAGGAATCCATCAACAATTCCGTTTCCTTATATTTAGATCAAATGTTGAGGATTTGTAATAAACAAGGATCAGTCTCTCAAAGCATTAATAACAAAGATTTGTGAAAATTTACTTGGACTTTAATACAGCATCTAACTTCAGATGTCACAACAGGCCCCATAAAAGCTGGTCTTACTGCGTGCAATTCTGCTGAGCTAAATTAAGCTGAACTTGTCTATACAGGAACTGAATCTGATCTGAAGCTGAAATGTGAACAGGAAAATGCATTACATAAAGCACTGGTGTCCTGTTAACGATGCTCGATAGCAATAGCTCATTTACTGTCCTAGATACACACCACAGACATTGCCAAAAGCAAATCTAATTAGACACGTGAAGAATTCCTATAGATCTCTTCTCAGTTACTGAAATGTAATAAAAGAGAGGAGATCTATGGCCGTTTGCTATATTTGTTTTTAAACTGGCTTCAGAATGCTGCATTCTGAAGTAGAAAGAGCCAACAACAGTAGATGTCTATAGAATCATAAATGCCTCATTTTCTGTGCCAGATCATTACTGAGAGCTTTATCAACGTTGCAGGATATTTGACCTGAGCCCTCTTCTGTGTATTGTATGCATATTGAAGCTTGAAAAATACACGGAAGGAAATACATACGTGTAAGCTTTGTAGGCACCACGCAGCCACTCGGCCATGTTTGATTACCCCATGCAATTAATTAAAACCAAATGCTGGCTCGTATTCATCACTTATCAGAAGCTCATTTGAATATCAGAGGGGATAAAACACAAAACTGCATCGTGAAACAGAACGGGCATTCAGTCTGGAAAATACAAGTACTCATTAGGGCTGTATTAGGTCACGGCTGCATGAAGGGTATTTAAAATGCAGAAGAATTGGAATGAATAGCAAAGTATTTTTGGAAGCTGATGCTACAAATCAAGATAATTATTCTTCTAAATAAACAGAACCGTGAGTTCCACAGACCTTAGCGTATAACACAGACTTCAGCCAATTTGAATTTATTTCTGGTGCTAACATTTTTAAATGGCACAACACACAGGGGCACACCTCCAGCAAGGCACGACGTGTCTGTGCGTGGGGCTCACAACACTGCTTGAAGCCTGTCTTGGGCAGATTCAGTTCGTGAGGAGGGCAAAAAAACTGCAGTATTGTGGCCAAAAAGCCCAGTCCATTCTGTTGCAGTGGCTAGCGAGATGTATATTGCAGAGATGTTCACAAAAAAAGGGCAAAACCAAAACGTAGGTCTCGCGTGAAGGTGTTGGTTTGTGACTTGTGTGGCATTTTATCCCCTGCCCACCTGAAAAAGGGTCCATTTCTGGTTGCAGGTGAAATGACATCTTAACTTGCAGATACCGGGCTGCTTGTGCTTCGTGAATGCCGCCCAAAAGAAATATTAGGATTTCTATTTCCATCGTCAGTTATTTGATTGACAGATGAGCTACACGGATCAGGGCTATTGCGATAGCTGCAACGAAGAGAGGTACAAAGATACTGGCAAAACCAGCCAATTTTGATGTCTGTCTATCTGTCTGTGTACATATATGTATGCATGCATACATCCATCTATCTTACCTCATTCCATTATATGTATTTCAGCCCTAGTTGTTTCCTTCTCCAACCTAAACCAGCAGATTGGCTATTTATCTTCCCTTGTGTTGTTTTTAGATGTGGGAAGCAACCTGTTCCTGCAGCTAGTTGTCTCCACAGGACTGGTTACCTTTTCATATTTGGCTGGTATAGATCTGTAGCTCAAATGGAATCTTTTCCAGCCTAAGTTGGTCTTGGCTTCCTCCTCCACTCGCTGCAGTGGCCAGAGCAAAGGGTACTCTTCCTTTCACCTCAGCTGGAGTCCCTAAACTTCTTTTGACTTTCTTAGTGTATAGAGATGCCTCTTCTTCATAGGCCTCCATTATTCTGCAAAAAGGTAGGAGTGTAGGTATTTCCTGCTCTTTTTCTTTTAGATTATTGAACAACATTACCGTTTTTATTAAGATACTTCTTGCCTCAAACCGCCTTGCACTGCAGGTCTGCTGCTTCCCCAGTACCTTTGTTTTATCTCAGGAGGGTGTTTCATGTCTCACAACGATGTGTTTGTGAACATGAATTTCCTCAGCATTTCTAACTAACCTTCTGACAAGCAACAGAAAAGCATTTTAAATTGTAGGCATTAAAAAAATATAATCACCTTATTAGACATACAGCATTCATCCCTCTGTGAATGCTCAAACAAGACAACAATGAGTTGAGAAAGGAGGATTTTGGAACTAAAAGCTGCCTTCTGTTCTAGATCAAAAAGTAGTTTTCGTATGAGACATAGAAGATTATCACAATTATTTGATTTATTAACTGCTTTGTCTTAAACTTTTCTTCCGCGGTAACAAAAGTAAATGAGTTTGTGTTTACTTGAATATATTAACCTGCTCTAATTACTTGAAATACAATAATAATGCTAATTTGCACTGAATAATACTGCAAACATTAGCCGTCGATTTGATTTTGCTCAGAAAATTGATGTTGTGTATGAGCTGGGGGAGAAACGGTGTTAGAGAATTTTGGTTTTTCAATCCACTTGTTTCATGAACACACACACACACACACACACACAATCCCCTTGGACATCAGTAATTTTAAATTAAATGCTTTCCTTATTGGTACCCTGCTGACTTTTAGTCTCTGCTGCTCCCAAATGAAATGTCAAAATACATCTAAGTCTCTGTAGTTCAATCTAGTGCCAAATAATCAAAGTTTAAAAATTACATTCTGAAAACGTGGTTTTCTTCAGATCTTTGCATTCAAAGACATTTAACAAAGTACTGAAAAGACTTTCATATGCTCCCAAAGGCATTAGAATATAAACCTAAGGTTTCTGTGTAAAATGTCAGTACATGACCATTTTTTGTTACTTCGAAAGAGTCTTGTTTGTAAATTAAAATAATGTTGTTGTTCTGGAATGATGTATCTAATTTTTTTTCCCCCCTTGAAATTATAAATCACATATTGTGGAGGATTAACTGAAATAGTATATTGAAGCAGGTGACTCATTTTATAGAGGAAATTAAGATGGCATAGCATTATTTTGGGGAGATGTACATTTTTTTCCAATGCATTCTAGTCTTATTAAATGCTGAAAGATCTTCATTATGAGCAAAAGACTATGAAAGCAGTGCATGAACCTAGTAAAGTTTCTCTGGTCTGTGACGAAGAAAAAAAATGCTCAGGAAAAAAACCTGATTAGTCATATTTGATGTTTCTAGATAATTCTGGAGTCAAATGGTTTTGGAAATAAGAAGTAACAGGTGAGCAATAACCGGGAAAAGATTGTATGGATTTTTAAATAGCTACAAATACAAAAGAAGTAGTTCTGTCTTCAGTATGATTTATACAGCCTCCTTCTTTAATATCACACCGTGGAGTAGCAAATCTCCCATTGTTTTTTGAGATAGCTTTCCTTTTTAAAAGCAAATTCAATGACCAGGCTTTCCCCAGGATGCTTAGGTTTCTCCACACGTTCAGCCTTGTTGGAAACATCTACAGGTTTTGTGTTTGGAAATCCTGTGATACTTGCTGACTATTTAATTTTTTATTTTATATATAGAAAAAACCACTATCGTAATATTAAATAATATTAAATGTTATGATATTGCTTAAATAGTGTTATATTTTTATTATATATTTGTATTTAATATTAAATATTATTATATTGTTTAACACTTAGATTTAGGGGTATAAAAAAGAAAGGATAATAAAGTAGTAGCATGGGAAAAAAACCCAGAACACTTAGAAATACCCTGTAAAGAGTAAAGCACTTCTTGGGTCCACAGTGGTATTGCGTGGTGGAAGGGAATCTCAATCCAAAATGATGTTCTCTTCGAGGTGTCTAATTATTGCATTTAAAATACAATTTATCCTAATGAGGATTAAAAAAAAAAATAAATTTCCAGGTAATCCTTAGCATATGAACTAAGTTTTCATTTAAAATACAATTTGTCCTAATGAGGATTTACAAACCAAATACATTTAGCACATAAACTAAGTTTGTACTAAAAAAAAACCCCATGTATAATGATGTTTAACTTTGTAACACAAAAGAATTTACATTTGATGATCCTACCTCATACAGCTGTAAGGTAAGTAAACATGGCTTAGCCAGTTCTAGTCTAGAAAACTACAGCATTAAAATTATTATTTTATTGAAGCCCTTTGTATCTTTATTGAAGATTTTATTATCATTTTATTATAGTTGTTATTATTATTATTATTCTTTGTTGTTATTCTTAATTCTTTGTTGTTATTCTTAATTCTTTGTTGTTATTCTTAATTCTTTGTTGTTATTCTTAATTCTTTGTTGTTATTC
>WTSP01017517.1:66397-79927 GCA_025331215.1 Actenoides lindsayi
TTAATTCTTTGTTGTTATTATTATTAGTCTTTGACCAAAATTGTGCTTTCACTAAAATCTAACCTACTTTTTCAAGTGATTTTTCAGAATCTCTACTGGCAGCAAATTAAGGTATAAATAGGCTTAATAAGCATTTCAGATCTTGATGCCTGATGCAACACTCTGCTGTCCTTGGCAGAAAGTCCACGTGAAGCTTAAGGAAGCAAACTTTCCAAAAATTGTATTCAGAAGGCAAAGATTTGCAGGTTGCTGCATATTCATAATGGCTGGCGAGCTGTTCTCCTGAGCTGACGTGTTATTTCAAGTGCTGAGTTAACTAAATGTGTGACTGTCTATCACACATTTATTTTAGTGACTGTGCTGAGAAGTAGTGGAGGTAGTTGAAATTCTACTATACCTCACAGAGAAGAAATAGGTTTCGTCTTACTCAGTCCTCCCACTTCCTGCAATAACTGCAGTAAAAACACTGCGGAGCTGTAAAGTAGTCCCACAGTAACCTGATGTTGCTAAAGTATATTATTCATTTCAGGAAAACTCTTTTAAAAGCTGAACCACCACGATCTCTTGTTTCTCCTGCTTGTGTATCAATATAAAGGAAGGAAGCTAGTACGTAATTTAGTGGCATCCACTGCTTAGTAGAAAGAAGGTTTGAGATGCACATGCCAAAGAGTTATCCTTGTGCAAACGGGTATGTAAAAAAGGAGAGTAGTGTATTTTGAACACTTTAAGATGACCTGATTTTCTTTTTAGTAGCAAAGCTGATGTTCCCTTTCTGAAAGTATTATAAGTATTCGATAGTTTGGAGTAATCTACTCTGCCCATTTTGAACCTCGCTTCCTTCACCATTCTGCTGCAAACCTTAAAGCTGGCAATCTTTCCAGTTTGGACTTAGCACCGTTGAAAAACACCTTTTGTGATTTTTATATTTTGAAGTACCAGACCTACAGCTAGTGCTAAAACTTTTCCCGGCCCTTAGCGAACATCCTGACAACTGGTTCCAGAGTCAGTCCATTTGATTTTCTTCCAGACCCTTAACTATTTCTATTTTTTTTTTGGCGTCATTTTTGGGCAGTATAGGGTCAGTATTCCTGTTCTGGCTCCTCTGTAGCTTCAGTGTTCTCTGTCTTATTTAAATTATGTTTGACAAAACCTATTGTGCAGAAAATGGATTATGGCGATCCCGTGATTTTGTAATGAAAATTCCTCTGCCATCTTTTTTGCGGTGTAAAGGAACCTACAGCGTGCTGGGAGCACATCTGACAGATACCACTTGGCCTTGGGACAGAGGCTAGCCTTTTCTCCTTTCTGCACATGACTTCTTTTAGGGATTAGCTATAAAGCTTCCCAGAATATCACCCCTAGGGAACTTTCAGATCTAGTGAGATTTGGGACCTCTACTTTTTTGGTGGCAGCAGCCAGGGAACAAGGGCTATAGGTAACTGAGTAAGCTGCTTCTTATGCTTGGACATCGAAATTACACAGAATTCTCTTTTTAGGCATCAGAATGAACTTCGTGCATCTTGACCAAAGTGACATTCCCAAGAATGTGTGGTGAAGAAATGCTCAGCCCAGTTCAGCTAATTCCTTCTCCTCAGGCCAGGCTCTTCCTTCATATTTCCAGTGTTAATGCAGCAGTAATTGCCTGAGGAATTATGTTTGCCTTGATGCAAATATCGTTGAGACTTTTTTTTTTCCCCCCATCAGTTCTTTCAGATCAGTCCAAAAGACTGAGAATAACTTGAACCAGCTCAACCCATCTGTGTTGAGATGGAAGAACTAGCTTTAGCTGTCTCCTGGATGCATGCTATTAACAAGAGCTCCATCCTCTAGTATCTCAGTATCAAATATACATAGCTTCAGCAAGCATTGCACTTGCTTTTGTTAGGTTTCCATTAATAAACCCTAAATGTCTTCTCTTTCCATAGCTTTCCCTCCTCTCACTCTTATTTGCCTCTTTTCTTGCCTCCCCATACGTCCACATTCCTAAGAACATCCCAGCATTTGGACTGAGACAGCTTTAAATTGATCTGAACCTAAACAGCGTCAACAGTTTCAAATAAGACAAACAGAGGGGGAAGTACACATCCAGAAGCACACTCCTGAATTGCATAAGGTTGTAAACAGATGGGAGAAAGGGGCAGAAAACTGAAGCATGAAATATAATGTTATGAAGTGGAAGGAAATGTTTTGGTTTTATTGTCAGCTCCTCGTGATACTTAGCAGAAGAAGAGGACGAGGGCTAAAAACAAACTGCTGTATTCGGGCTACAGAAAATGTGTAGGAAAGAATGACTGGGATCAAACTTGTTCTAGAAAAATAAATAAATAAATAATAGGGCCATTAAAGAAGACGGGTGCAGTCATCAGAAAACCTCTGACATTAACTTTTATGAAGCAGTTAAAATTCTCACTGCAGCTCGGGATTTGCATATGAACTATGACCAGTCATTCACTCAGCAAACAATGTGAGATAAATTTACAGTTTAGCTCGTGTTCTGTATGGCTCCAGACAAATTAATCAAACAATATGCGATAAATTTCATAGACTGTTGAGCTTTAGTTCTGGTGATGTAAATCACAGCTGGGATTGTACTACAGAGAGGGATGCTATTGGGCTGGTGAAACAGTAAAGCAGAAAGCCAGAGCTTGTTCTGAGAAGCCAGGCTTCAGTGTAGTCAAAAAACACAGTAGAGAGGTAAACAGTTGTGGAAAAAACCAAAAGCTTATTGCCTTAAAAAACCCTCCCATAAATAGCTGTGAAACTGCCTGTTTGACCCACCTGTAGAGAGACTATGGAACTTCATCAGGGAGTTCCACTCAGTGGCCAAAGATGCAAAGAGAAAGTTCCTGGAGTAACAGTCCAGAAGTACAGCTCTTAGGGTTTCATTCAAGCTCACCTAGATCTGTCATATGAAAACAAAAATATTTTATTGAATATGAATATTGAAACAGTTATGGATTTTGTTTTCATGGCAATATTTGTTCTGTATTTTGCTCATGATAAGGCATGTCATGAAGCAAAATAGGCTCATATCTCCACTGTATGTAGCTAAGGTCTTGTGATGATTCTCCTGATTGGTTACATTTACTTGAGATTCTGAAGTAACGCACATTCCACAGTAAATTTGGAGTTTACAGTCAGCTGCTGATGCTGTGAATATCAGTTGTGTGGCTTCATTGGGACTTTTCTTCTTACCATGATATTTTCTATATGTATCTGCATAAAGTAACCACCTTAATTTCTTCTTTTGGATTTCCCCAGTTTTCTTGCCGCTTTAAATTTGTCTTCTAGAAAGCATCTGTTTGGGGGAGAGTCTTTCCTTGGCATCCATCTTACTAGATGCTGAAAAAGAAAGTAAACATCATTATCGCAGACACCGTTTGAAGAGCTTTTGTGCAAACCAACTTCCAAATGTCCGCTTCAGATAAGGTATGTGAGGGACTTGATAATTTTAGGGGGAGTTGCTTTCTGTTCTAAGGTCACCAGGCCAGTTAAAATTCAATAACTGAACTAGAAAACTAAGGAAAACATTCCCTCAGGAAATTATTTTTTTTTTTTCAGTGGTTTTGATCAGGGATAAAGTATACTTCTGATTCCAGGTTGGAGAGCAATAAGAGACTAGTCCAAGTTTACATTTCACACGGGTGATTTTTACCTGTCATGAAGCACATTTCTGTTCCGAGTTCCACATGTGAGGTGGACCTCATTTCTAATGAACTCATGCTGCACGATAAGATTGGTTGTACAGTAGCGAAAGATTGATGTTCTGTAAGATCAAGCTTTTGAGAAAGAGAGGGCAACCAATTCTTTTCAATCTAACTAGTGACAGGAGACCTCTGTAGACCAAGCATGAAAGACTGTTGGTAGGCTTCAATAACAAGAAGTTCACAATCACCCAGGCCTTGCAAAGAAATGATGGCTCACAGAAGATGAAGGTGGTTGTGAAACCCTTTGACCCAAAGGTTAAATTTTGGTCTTTTCCTGCTTCTCTCTGTGGAAGGGAACTTCAGCTGAAGGACTCGTGTCCCCATAAGCACAGTAGAAACAAAGGACAGCATTGGGAAAAGTGACTCAAAATGATCACTACGTTTCCAAATGATAACAAGCTCAGGTCTGGTTACAGTGGCCTGGTAGTTGTTTAGAAATCAGTTCAAACATTTCAGAAAAAATGAATGACATGAATTTCAGGGAGCAACACTCAAGAAAAGTCGTAAGAACAATGAAAGGAAAGGGGAGGGAGAAGCACAGAAAAAAAAAGAAAGTAAAAAGAGAGATGATGAAGCACATACTTCAGAATTTATGCCCAAAGTCCCGTTTCTTTTGTCACCTTGCATTAAATCCACTGACCACTGTCTTGGTGCAAAAGCAAATCAGCAGCTGTGGCTCTTTGCCTCTCATTAGAGAACTCTCTCTGATGTTCTCAGAAGCGACTCATTTAGCCTGCCTTGAGCAAATGTCTCGTTAATAATCTTCTTTGTTTTTGTTGGTTGGTTCATTAAGTTCATGCATGCATAAAGTTGCTGTTGCTGCAGATAATGTGCAGAGCCTTTATATACCAAAGCTTTTCAAACTGTTAAAACATTTATTAATTCAGGAAAATGCTGCACATTTCTAAAATCTTACTTCATTGAGGCAATTGATTAGTCTTTTGTCTGGGGTTTTTTGTTTTGTTTTGTTTTTTCTTCTTCCACAACGTGCTTATTGGCTTTTCAGATTTTCTGTTTGGAATCAACTTTCTGCTGTGAAGATGTCTTTTCTAGCAAATACTTCTCTCTGCTCTGTCCCCACCTATTTTTATTTGCAACATGAGCCCCTGGGGATGGCAGCTGGGATACCAGGGTGCTGGGCACGGCTGTACAAGTCTCTTCTTGCTCTGGCTCAACTGCATTCAGAATATAACCATATCAGATGTAAGTATGTATCCATAATTCCAAAATGCTTTATCATTTTCTGCATTGCAAAATGGAATCAAAATGTTGTGTGTGCTTCAGGAATGTTCCATCTAACAGAAAAAAAACCCCAACACTTGTGAGGGAAAAAAAAAAAGGGTATGTGTGAGAAAATTACTCTCTTGAGAGAGTGCTCTGGCTTTCTAAGCTGTAGGGACATCCTGGGGAAGCACTTTCAGTCCCTCCTACAGGCTCTGTCACCCTTCAGATAAATCACTAGATATTTGATAGTGCATCAGCTGGAATAGAACAACAATGCAAATGGCCTAACAGCCAGGCTGGAATCATTTATGTGGTCTGGCATAATGACTATTTAAGTATTTTTATACAAGAGGAAATGTGTAAGCAGAGACTGTGACAGCTCTGCCTCAGAATATCTAAATGGCTGGTGATTAAGACATTCATGCAAGAAGTGAAGTATATGAGTTTGAATTCTGGTCCTGTATCAAGCAGAGGCTTTGAACTAACTTTTTTTTGGGGCCATGTGAATTCCTATTCAAAAAACTATCCCATGTCTAGGACTGAAACAGTTGCTCTCTCTTTCAGTTGCACCGTTCTAGACTCTACAAGATTGCGGTGTGTGCTTGAATATGCTCACAGTGAGGGTGGAATTTAGCCCAAGTCTGTGGTAGCTGCTCACTGCTGAGCCACTGGATACAAGCTGATGACACCACCTTTGTCTATGGTTCTTCTTTAAATTTAGCTTTCAAAATATTTCTCTAGATAAAATTATTGAACAAATTCAACCTGAATTCAAAAAGTAATTTATTCATGCAGAAAAGTAACTTTCAGCCACTTTTAGTGTTCAAAACCAAAAGAAAAGGACCCTCAGATGTAGTGCCAGGAGGTGTTCAGACAGAGGCAAGAGGCATGTTGTTATGAGGCAAGATGAAAAGAGAATCTGAGGGAGATCAAACTAAATAACCCCACCGTGGTGCTTATGGCATTTAGGCATTTAACCTGATTGTGTGTGCAGGCATTTGAATGTAAACATTAGTGTCAACTCACACTCTCAGGCATCCACTGCTCTGGTAGTGCTAGCTGAGCAAAAGCTCCTTCTGCAGAAGAAACTGTTACTTCATTGTGTTTCTGGCAGATTATGGCTGGGTTCCTCCCCAGGAAAGTGTGAGGGGAATACCAGCAACAAGCTATGGCATCTCACACTGCCCACAGAAAGAGCAGCAATGCTGTGCTAGCTCATTTTATTAAATACTTGGATTATCCAATCATTATCATATGATTTCATTGAATTCATAATATATTATTCGATTGCTACTATATTTCATTTTCCACTATATTTGTAATGTAAGTCCACAGAGACAGGACCACATAGAACTCTCTATATCAGACTGGAACTCACTAAATATGCAATGTGGAGACCTTCAGCAGAGGTTATTTTTCAAACTTCACGTTGCTTTTCTGGTATAACAGTTTCAAAAGTGTCTGAGTTACGTGAAGGTTTATGTCTCACTGCTGCTGAGTTTAAATGCGGGTTCAGCTCCTAAATCTCTTCAGCAGTTTTGATTAAAAAAAAAGCAGCTTTTTTCTTCCGTGTCTTTCTGTCTCAGTTTATTAACAAAACAAAAAGAAAATTAATGAGGCTTGTAGTTTGAAATAAAAAGATAAACTCCTGCAATAACACCTGAGAATCTGAATGGCAGGACTGGATCTCATTATTTCAGCCGTTCTCGCTATGTTCCCTTTTCAGTCCTCAAGTTCATTTAATGCAGTTGGAGTATGAGACAAAAAAAAAAGTTGTGTTCTGATTTTCTAATTTACCAGTTCACCAGTGCAGACTTCATAGACTCGCTGCCTTCAAAGTAATGGAGTGGAATTCAGTATATATTGTATCTTCTTTTAAAGGGAATATAAATAACATGAAAACTGTACTTGCTTGTTTCTGATGCTCAGATTCCAAAATCCTGCAGACTAGGATGGATGGCATCGGTCCACACAAGAAACGAAGCTCCTGATGCACTGTTTCAGACAAAATACGCAGCATGGAAAGACTCCTTCTGGATTTAAAACCAGCTAAAGGGCTTTTTATAAAGGATATGAATGAATGCCATTGATAAATGTCTACAGAGAAGCACGTTGCAGGAGTGCACTCTGAACGAGCTGGTTCAGAGTTTGTTTGTTACCTGAGGAACAGCTTCTACGGCAAACTATGGATGCAGGATCTTCCACCCCAGATGAGTTCAGCACACACTGCATTCCTGAGTGAGCCAGCAGGTAAATGACAGGAGGATTTGCTGAAAGATGGAAGGAGCTGGGAGTGTTTAGTTTGAGGAAAAGGAGGCTGAGGGGAGACCTCATCACTCTCTACAGCTACCTGAAAGGACATTGTAGAGAGGCTGGAGCTGGTCTCTTCTCACAGGTAGTTAGAACAAGAGGGAATGGATTCAAGCTGCAACAGGGGAGGTTTAGACTGGGCACTAGGGCAAATTTTTTCCCAGCCAGAGCAGTCAGAGACTGGAACAGGCTGCCCAGGGAGGGGGTTGAGTCACCAGTCCTGGGTGTGTTGAAGGGTCCTTTAGATGTGGTGTTGGGGGACATGGTTTAGGGGTGAACTTTGTAGAGTAGGGTTGATGGTTGGACTCGGTGATCCCAAGGGTCTTCTCCAACCTGAATGATTCTATGATTTAGTACTGCATATTGAGATCTTTGCTATAACCTGAGCTCCCACTCCTTGAGCCTCAAAAATGTTTGTTTTAAAACTCTTCAAGTACAAGGTTTTTCTGCTCAATAGCATCAGTTTCAATGATGCTTGCAGTAGCTGAGGGTTAATAGCAGTATTGTGTTACCCTGTAGTTTACTGGTTTGGCCTTCCATCTCCTGGTTTATCTACCCTAAGGCCAAATTATTATCCTGTAATAAAATGAAAAGCCACCATTATTTGTTTAATGTAAGTACACTTAAAATTATTATTACTAGTGTGCTTGATAAGGTTAAATCATGAGGACTTTGATGCTACTTTCACAAATTACATCTCCGATTTAACGAGAATAAATGAACGGTTGCTTCTCTCTAATTAAAGGCAAAAATGTACCTATAGTACTTGGTAATTTTCTGTCACTTAACACGGTATTACAGCACCATTTATTACATCCATTATATTATAATTGCAATTACCTTACATTTACAGAGGGTCCGATCCTCAGAAGCCTCGGCGCCTGAACAAAAGGATGGTGTTTGTTTGAAACCGAAAGGAAGCCTGTGTACCAAACTGAAGGCCAAGGTCAGGAACCTCTTAAGATATTTCATGGACAGAGTCCCCTTAGTCCTTTTCTCTACGTACAGATTTAGGGTGATACTGTCAGCTGCTGTGAACATCCTCACTGACCACACTCGAGGGCCCCGAGGGCACAACTGCAGGTGGTAAAAAAGTGAAGTGAAGGAAGATTCCAAAAGGTGAAGTTTCCCTTTAGTTGATCCCTGAATTTTGGGCTGTCAGTTTATCAGAAAGGCTGTATTTCCATCTCTTGTCTCTTTTTCAGGCAGAGAGTGGCAAACAGTAACTGGTGACCAGCAAAAAGGAAGTGAACTCTGGATGGTGTTACTCTTGCAGGGAGCGAAAGCAGCTGAGAAGAAGTTACCTTGGAGTGAGGTGCCTTGGAGAAGCGTTATCTTGGAGTGAACAGTAAATGCAAACGTGATGAGAGACAAGTGTCACTTCTTCCTCCTCCTTTCCTGACTCATCTGTATTCAGGTTCTTGCCATATTGGCTCTAAACATTAGCACAATCACGCGTTGCTTGCATGAACACTCCCTGGAAAACAGGACTTAAAACTTAAAAGCCTGAATAATTATGATAAGATTTTCAATTTTATTTTTTTATTTTTTAATTTTTTTTAATGGGGCATTTGATTGCACAATGTAGAGTTCACGCTGTGTTAGTTTCTTAACTCAGTGGAGAGAAACTACTTAATGTAATCTAGCTATCACCGCGCAAACTGTGAACAGTCACAACCTACAAAACAAGAGCTTTTTGGTTTATTAGTTCTTTAGGAAACCTGTGAAAATTTCCAAGTCCTTATTCCTCAACACGTACCCTAAAAAAAGGTAATTGCTATGAAATATTCAGTCCGTGTTTGCAGTAGGAAGGAAACGCTTATAAAAGGTGAAGTGACTACTTCTGTTTGTGGATCGAATACAGAGAGCAGCAGTGAATACAAACAGCTGAATGAGTGTGCAGGATAATTACACTTAAGAGTAAATAATTCAGAAAGGAATTATTCTACGGCCAGAACAAAACAGTGGGACAGTTTATCTGCGTAAGGTCGTAATATTTTGTGAGTCATATACTGTCAAAACATTCAGAGCCCAGCACAGAAGACATTTCTAACCTGACCAATGTATCCCTACTAGTTATTGTTGTAATTTACCAGACAGATCCTGCTGGTTCACTAAGATCTCTGCCTGTGCTGTTGAAATCAAAGGCAGCTTTGATTTTAATGGGAACAGGATCAAGGTTTAGCCTCTCAACATGTCCTTGAGCCAAAACAAAACTTCCAAGGAGGTTAATGTCGAGAGCGCAGTTTGATTGCATAATGATGCCAGCAGACAAGATAGGGAAAACCATTGGGCTGCACTGAAATTGAAAATGCATGTGTCTATTTTAAACTGCTAATACTTCATCTAACCTACTGTGCTGAACAGTCACAAAATGAACCTGTGCCGTAGCTGAAAGGCTGTCCATAAAGAAAAGCAAGCAATAGAATCTTAGTCCATTTCTGTAATAAAGTTATTTCTATATCATTGCAGCAATGGTGAAAAAACGTACAGGACCCCAACACAGAGATGCTGCACTTTGGGAATCATTTAGCAGCTACACTATTCTGAAACAGCATTTTCTGTGAAACAGTGAGATGCAGACTTTACAAAATGAAATTATTGAGGCAGGTGATCAAAAATTTACTGCCTGGGTAGATTTATCCACCAGTACAGTGGCAAACGCTGAGTAAAGCCACAGTCTTTCCAAAGATTACAGTACTGGGAGTTAACCTTTAAATGAAATTCCTTTATAAGCATATTTTCTACACCCTCCGTACGTGTCTGTGGCTTGAGCTGGCACAGCATCCTTTAGGATGAAGTTCTTAAAATATGGGGATCTCCTAAACAGCTTGAAGGTGTTCACAAAAGAAATTTTTCTCTTTAAATTGTATTCTCTTCATTTTATTCTTAAGAAACCATGATTCCCATTTTAAAAGAAGTTTGGGTTAAACAATTCCAGTAATATTGGAATAAATAGAAATATATGCCAATTATAAAGTATATATATACACCAGTATATAAATATATACCAATTTCTAGGACCAATCCTGGAGTATATTGCTTTTTTTTCCCTCCCACCTCATGCTGTAAATGAGAGTGAAGACAGAGTGTCCTCAAAGAACAGTGACTATGATTCTCTTCACTGCCACGCTGTTTAGAACTCAGGAAAATACCTGAATCTAGTTTCAGATTCAGGACTGAATTTTGCAGTTTAGTTTATCACCACTGTGAGCCAAACAGTCCTATTCATTACGGTGAGTCAATCTATGTATTTGCTGGTCAGCTGGAAGTGGTACTAAACAAATGTATCCATTTGCAAGCAAGTTACAAGAGTATATGTTCCATATTTTTCCATTTCAGTTGTGAAATTTGTCACATTATTTTCTGATATTCTGTTAAATATTGTTATTTACATATTTTAATTTTAATGTACAGTGTCAAAGTTGCTTCCATAACACTGCAGAAATGCTTCATCCATTAATAGTAAATTTTTCTTACTGAGGAGGATAATAAGAATAGATAGGAAGATATAAAAATGTAATAGTCTTTTCAAGACTTAATGATGCAAATCAGCCAATGCATCTGTGCATATTAATTCCAAGCAATTCTGCAACCATGAAAACAAACCCCCTGTTTTTCTAAAACAATGGCAAGTGCAGTTAACTGAATGTTTTAAGGGAAATTGTGAGATTAGTTATTTCATTAAACAGTTCATAAAGCAATGCTAAGGTGCAATGGGTGCAAACATCTGGTGTTTTTTGCTGCTTCTGCGGTACCACAGATGACTGATTATTTTCCAGGTGTCGTGGAGAAAAAAAAAATTGGTTAATCACCCAGTCAATTTAACTTGATGTTCTTACAGTTTTGTGTATGAATATATCAGCACAGGAGCCTGCAGGCACGCACGGAACCATGTTCCAGACCTCATTCCAGGCCTTCTTACAAGATGAAGAGGTCCAGGCTTTGTCAATGAAGTCATGCTCATGCAGATCGAGAGCAAAGACTTTGTGCAGACATGAACTTGAGGATACAGGATGAAGGAGCAGACTAAAGCATTTCTTTAGGTTCTTTACCGATACAGATCAGAGAGAGAAAAATAAAAGGAACCGTATTGAATCTCTTCTGTAATTCATAGTTGTGTAAGACATGCTGAAATGAACACCTAGAATGAGCATAAGGTTTTGGAGAATTGGATACTACTCACTGTCACGAGCAAGACCATTGCTGCAACCTTCCTTCTCAATCAATGGGGTTCTCCCTGCTGTGTTTGGGGAGGGCAGTTGTATACCAAAAACCACGATTAGCACTTCTCAGTGTGTTTTTCTCAATATTTGATTTTTTCATAGGTCAGTTACTCATCTGAATCTCCTGCAGACACCTACTATTCTGCTGTTCAATTTAGCAGAGTGAGTAGATTCCTGGAGCTACCTCATGGAGGGCTCTGGAACTGAATTTTCTCAGGCTAACCTCTTCTGAAGCGATGCCTCACTTGATCTTGTGACCCAGAATTCACAACTCTGCATATCACACAGCTAGATGTTATACGTCTTTATTTTCAGAAGAATTTCTGCAAGTCTTTTTGAGTCCAAAAATCTGCAGAGTAACACTTAAAACACTATGTAGAAAAACTGAAGTTGTCTGGAGTCCCATGTTAATAAAGAATGTGGAAAAATTAATATGAAAAAAAGTGGTAACTCAACAGAGAGTAGAAGGGGAGAGAGCAGGGTGGAGAGGAAAGATAGTGTCCTGAGTATGCCCCATGGGTAATATCTCTGCAGGTCCTCAAGAAGGTCACCTCCCTACCTGTTTCTTGATACTGTGCTAACTGCTCTCCCCACAGCTACAGTTAGCACTAGCAGTGACCACTCTATTAACGCTCTGAAGAGCAAAGAAAGATGGACGAGGAAGGTGCAAGAGTTGGTTAAACGAGGTGCTGATGACTGACAGTCTCAGCATAACCCTTAGCAGATGTTGGGGTTTAGTGCTGTTCTGGGTCGCCTCTTTGCCCAGTGCAGAACCCAGCCACAGGCTGTTTCCAAAACTGATGTAGTGTGTGGAGTTTGGGCCATTCTGGAAAGCATCCCACAGGTGATCTATATACCTGACTTTGGTCTTGGTCAGCACTATGAGAGCACATGGGATAAGAGGGTCATCCAGCTCTACATTAGCAGCAGCCTACAATGTATGGCAGGCAAATCTTGGTGGCCCGGACAGTTGGAGGTAAGCAACAAGAGTCCTTAAACTACATAGTCCTCTTGTGGTAAGCATCTAATTAAACACCATTACTCCATCCCTTCAGTAATAAAATGAACGTGTGGCATCTGGCTGCCCAACAAAGTAGAAACTCTGAATACAGACCCCTGCTTGAACAGGACAAGGCAGAAATCAAGCTTGCAAAGCCTTGAAGTGAAAATATAAAGTCTATTAGCAAACCTGTATCTAATGGTTCTTTCTCATAGTCTGACTTTAATAGTGTTAGCATGTTGAAATTCAGGACATACTGTGACACTGCCCTTCTCCTTTTTTCCCCTCAAAAATGCTTTAATGGCCTTTAAAACCTGCATAATCAAGCCATGCTTCTGCTGTCAACAGTCTAGAGTAAGTCTTGCTCTCTGGCATTTGGTTATTAGGTAACATAGTCACGTTTCTTTTCGACTGTGCTGTGAACACAGAATAAATGGCTTGTGATGTTTAGCACTCTTGGTTAAAATCCCATTTTTACAGTTCAAGAAAAGTGCTATGACCCATGCACTGCAACTACTGATTTATCTGCACAGCAGCTTGGGTACCAAACCAGTTTTAAAATACTTCTGCAAACATCAAATTTAAAACCAAACAACAATAAAATAACACTGTTGAGTTTCCGGCCAGTGGAAAAATTCAGAGGAATTCCTTAGCAAAAATGGAATGCAAAGAAAACAATGTCTGGCATCTTAAAGGTACCTTGCTTGAGAGATAATTTGTAAACAGCACCAAAAAAAACCCCACATAGTAATGTCAAGGAGCAAGTTCAGACACTGAGAGCTGAAAATGTCAAAGACTGTTAAATATGTAAATGATTTTTTTCCTAAAAAAAAAAAAATAAAATAATCCAAACAGCTTCCCTAGTGAGCTCAGACTACGGAAAGGGCTAGGAACAGATTTACACTCTTGGCTACATCACTATAACCATTTCAACCCACACCAGGCCAACTGCAATGCTGGCATGGGGTCCCACAATCTGGACTGCTTCCCAGTTCCAGCCTGGTTTTGGATGCCTGTTGTTTTGCAGTTTCCCCCTGTCTTGGTTTGAAAGACAGGAATCTGC
>WTSP01017517.1:80027-90525 GCA_025331215.1 Actenoides lindsayi
AGTAAGTGGAAAGAGCAAAAAGAATCTGGGGGAGGAATGAACAGGCATTGCTCACCTCCAAAAGGTCTGCAACCACTGAGGTGAGGAGCACATCCTGCTGCAGACTGAGAGCTTGGTCTTTGAGCCTCGCTACCGTCAGAGATTGGGGGTTTTGCCATCCTGTGGAAACAGCTGAAAACAAGAGCACAGAACAATTCAGGACTTCTTTCCAAGAAGAAAACCTCATGATACACAATGTAGTAGCAACTATCTCTCAATGCACTGGTAAGGAACAGTGAGGAAATCCTGCACGATCTGTATGTCTCTGCAGAGTTCATGCCAAGAGAACCAAACCCCTTGCCTTTGCCTCTGACATCACCACAGACAAATGGTACAAATGCCCTTATTTACACCATCTGAAAGTCTGCACCAATTCTAGCACCAGTGTACAAACTGAACACAACAGTACCTCCCTTAGTCTTTCTGTACTCAAAATGCTAAATACTAAATGAATAGAAGACTCCTCAAAGGTTTATACAAGATGTGAACATCCTCCCACAAACTGAGATAAGCAAGTAACTCTCTGTCTCATCCCATGGGGGGCACAACAACGGAGGTGAATCGTTATGAGCCCCCAGAAGAGGCTCTCCCTGCACGGCAGGGCTTGCAAAGGCAGGAGAGTCACAATGTGAAATCTATACAGTGGACAGAAATTCAACAACAGCAAACAAAGAAAGAGCTAAAACCAAAACAGAAAGTCAAAGGAGACAACTGCAGAAGGGAAAACATTTTTAGCAATGCATTTTTCACACATCAGAACAATTATCCAGGCTTGAGTATTAGTGGAAACAGAAACTTAATCAACCAGCAAGTGTAAGATAACAGGCAGTAAACTTTCATGGCAATGAGTGCACAGAGGGGATGCCATTTCTCCCAGTAAATTTTAAAACATCTTATGCTGGAGACAGAGCTGCTGACCACAATTCAGTGTCCTGACCATTTCCATGTTTGGCTGACTTTTTGAGTATTCCACCTGCACTTGCTGCAGCAGTTCTGCCAAACCAATCCCAGCCCTGGCTGCAATGAGGATAAACTGCAGGTCTGGAAGGCTGTGAAAGACTGAAACACATATAATCAGACTCAACTGACACGTTTTGGCAGATGCTGTGTTTATCCTCAGCAGCTTTTGAACGTCAATTCAAAATGATGCCACAACCTTTCTGGCTTAGAATGAGCTCAAGACCACAAAGGGAAATGATCAGACAGTTTTGGGGGGAAAAAAAAGAACAGAGCTGTCAAAATGTGCTTTGGAAGAGAAAGTTTTCAACATTGTTAGGAATGGCTTTGACAGAAGTGATGTCAAAGGCTGCAGCTTAGTTGTTGCAAAAAGGGATTAAGAAAACTTAGGAGAAATAAAAGTTATTCCCATGTTTCCTGAGTGTATTTTTATTTTTAACAAGGTCTGAGTGAACATATTCAGCCTAGCAAAATAATATGTATATGTACTTCAAATTCAGAGTGCATTGCTTCAACTTTCTAGGCCTGAAATCTTATGGTATCTTTATCTCCTAAATTAAAAAGCTGGTTAGTAATATTTTCCTCTGCATCAAGTGAAAATAAATCCATTAGACTAAGCTAAAATATCCAAGTCAAAGCTATCATTCATGGTCGGTTTTGTGTCATTAACTGTCTGCTGTTGGGAAGGATTCAGGGAGAAATCCCAGCCACTGCTCCTGTGGTGGGGAGAGAACTAGAACTGTCCTTCGGGGAGGTCTAAGCATCACTGGCAGTGCAGTGCAGGGAAGCAGGATCTGGATGAAGCTCACTTCAGTTGACCTTTTCACCATGGACAGCTTCTCCTGGTCCCTGGCAACAAAACTGATGTAATGGTGTGTTGCTGCCAGAAAGGAGAGGATGGTTTTGGCTATTACACCCATGACCATAACTTCTGCAGAGCACGTTGTCTGCTTCCGCACAGCTGATCACAGAATCTTGAGGTTTTTTTGGCTCTGCCATCTTAATTTTATTTGTTTATTGCCACTTTCCATTTTTGTCCTGTATAAGCTTTTTTATCAGTAGCTCCATTTCTCCAGACCCCTGACAAGCACATGAAAAAGAAAAGAATCAAGGTTTGAGCTCTGTGGGGCTCTTTTGGAGACTCCTTATCAGAGGTTTAACTGAGACCTCATTTGCTGAGTGTCATGTTGATTTTGTCACCCCCCAGATATTTCTTTAAGACTTATCTCAAGTAAAGAAGTTTGAGTATTATAAATTCACACTATTATCCTTTAATCAACCAAAATTACAGAAAATATAATGTGAAGCTGGTTTGATAGGATTATTTTCCATAAACACAAATGAACTGCATTAGTTATGCTACTCTATTTTAATTCTTTCTTAATTCAGTTTTGTATTATCTGTTCCATTATTTTTTCCAAGGATTTATGTCTCAGTGACAAGCCTATAATAACTTGGGTCACATCTTTTATTCTCTTTAAATATTGGCACGTTAGCTGTCTTCTGCTCTCCCGAAACTTCCCCAGTTGCAAGAGTTATTGAAAACCAACAACAAGAGTTAAGCTCCTCAATGGTTCTTTTAAACCTGTCAGATCAGCCAAAAACAGGTCAGGTTATCCAAACCCCCTAGCTTGAAAATCTTTCATTTCCTCTTCCAAAGGGAGAAACAGTTTCAAAGTTCCTGAAGCACATACAGCTCTTACCCCTTCAAATCCACCCACTAAGAACTGGGAATGCCCAGGATGCCCCATCACTTGCAATAAGCCATAGAGAGCAATGACAAGAATCATTACTGACTGTGATCTGACTCTTTGACCTGTAAGTTGTTACAGCACAATTGCTTCTGGTTTAGCAATGTGGGAAATGAGATGTGAGGAACCTTATCTATGCCACAATGCACATAACAAAGGTAACATTAGTCAGAAGGTCTGAGTCCCCTCATGCCTAACAGCAACCGGCAGCTCCCGACACAGCCTCCTCCGTGTCAACCAGGGGTTCCAACTACAACTCATTGCAGCAAAGCACGAACAAAAACATACAACTGCTTAGTATTAGTTGCTTAACTTGTTTTTGGAATCAGTGAATAATACTATGAAAAGGGCAGAAAATCCATTAATTGCTGATTTTTTTCCATTTCTTCTGTGCAAACGCTGGCTTCTGCCTCAGTGACCTTTTTTTGTAAAGCAGTCAGTACCATGATGTATAAGAACTGCAAGCAATTGTAAAAATAAGGCTGATTATATACTGAGGTGTTTATGTTGTCTCTTTACGGGGATAATGGCAAAAATAAGTAATGCAGACACGCCTATCAATATTGTTAGGAACCCAGAACGAACAGCTAAGCACACTGCATGCCAAACCAGGCCAGTGCAGTACTGAAAAACAACCTTTATTTTGTTTATTTGTTGTAAGGCTGACCTTCTGAAACATGCAAGTATGCATGAGCTTAAGAGAATTATGAAGTCAAAGGCAGAAAAATAAATTAAAGCTTTAAATAAATGTTTGATATAGTCTGGTACTAAAACAGTCACACTTCTATATAGAATTTTCTGAGATATGCTCAAGTAGGAAAGCAACTGAGACCAACTAGTGTCACTGAAAACAAGCTATAATGTTAAAATATTGAACTGCTCTTGGCCAGAGTAGTTAATATGAGTTATAAATTCGAATTCTGTTCCCTTATGCTTAGTGCTTGGAAATGTGGCATGATCCAGCAACAATAAGAAATCCATATAAACTGAATAGTCTATTTGCTTCTTTGTGATTTAGCATTCTAAAACACTTGGGCAAAAGAAAGGATGCATTAAGAGACCATCCAGTGACTCCTACTCAGAAGATGGGCAATACCATACCTGAGATTGCTTTTAGAATGGTTCAGCTCAGCTGTGTGAATCCCTTCCCAAACAACAGGTCATTTAATGAGTGCGTTCTCTTTCAGAAGACCTCTGCCAGGACACTACAGGCACTCTGAACTTAATAACTACTATGAAAAATCAGGTCTGAGGTACCTCAACTTAGACATCCAAAGGTAGTGAGCAGTTTTGGCCACACTTCCTTTGTTTCCATCTAAAAGGTGTGGAAGAACTGAAATCTGTATACAGCGGTTGAATATCCATACAAGGTGTATGTTCACTAATCCCCCTCTCTTTACCCTGCTTCCTAAGATAAAGAAACAATCCTAGTAGGGCCTGAATCTCCACCAGTGGTTCTCCATCAAGGTGCTTGATCTGAATTGAAGAATCTCAGGGAACATCACGAAACACCCTCCTTGTACAACCTACAGGGACACCTTCCACCAGACCAGGCTGCTCAAAGTCCCATCCAACCTGGCCTTGAACACTTGCAGGGAGGGAATGCCCACAACTTCTCTGGGCAACCTGTTCCAGCATCTCACTGCCCTCACAGTGAAGAGCTTCTTGCTTACCTATATATATAGAAACGAATCTTCTAGCAAGAATTTTTTTCATTCTACTGCAAGTGCTGTAATAAAATGCTCTGTACAATTCTTGCAACATCCAGCAACCCAGCATATTTCAGTGTAAGATGTTCATCTGCAGCCATCTACTGGTTGTATTACTGAGCTTTAAGTGTAAATACTCCATGAGCTTAACACAGCCTAGTTACCAAAATAAAAAAGAATCTATGTTGCTTTCATAAACATAATAAAAACAGAGGGAAGGGGGCCTAAAGAAGCTCTGATTTTTCAGTAACACTGAGAAGAAACCAAGGAATAAGGTAATATTAATGCTAAACTCAAGTAATCCACATACTTTAGTTTTATTGCTGTCACAAAGAGGGTAAATAATTCTTATTGCCTTATTTGATGCTTCATAAACCCACACAGAAATACCCACAAAACCTCACCAAAAAGAATACCCCCAAAAAAATTAACAAAAAAACCACAAAACCCCACAAAGAATGACCCACCAACCCTCCCAAAAAACCAATTAAAAAACCCAACAACCCAAACCGTAAAAAAAAAAAAGCCAAAAACCAAGCAAAACCAACCCCAAACCACAAGAAATAAAAAGCACTGAAACCACAAACAAAACAATGAGCAAAACAGGACAATCCATACCACAGAAAGAAGACAAAAACCACAAAGAAAAAATGAAAACCAAAAAACGAAAAAAAGGATAAACCAAAAAAAAGAATAAAAAAGCAAATACACACAAAAAAATCCACCAGAAAACTGAACAAAGAAAAAAACACAACAGAAAAGACACATGAAAAAAAAACACAGAAAAAAACATACACACACACAAAGAAACTCAAAATAACAAACAGGAAAAAATTCAAAACAAAAACAACAAAAGAAACCTAAACCAATAAAATAAAAAAATAAAACCCAACAAAACTTGGTAAAAATTACAAAGTAAGAAAAACTAAAGCCCACAAAGACCAACCCACAGACACAGGCGCAAAGACAAAGCGGCAACACAGAAGAAATGTTAAAAAAGCACAAAATTACCCAAAAAAATCACAAAAAAACCAAAAACCCACAAAAACTAAGGAACACACACACACAAAACCAACACAGAAAAACCACCAAAAAACACACAAAAAAACCCTAAGGAAAACACAACAAACACACACACAAAAATCTACCTCAAAAAATAAAGAAAAAACCACAACACAAAACCAACAATAAAAAAAACCAAGAAAAGATTAAAAATAAAATTAAAAAGACCACCCAAGACCCACCAACACCACACAAAAATCCCCCAAACAAAACTCCCCCGAACCAGAAACGGACCCACAAAACCATAAAACCACCCAAAAAACCCACAAAAATAAGCCGTTTAAAAAAAAGAAGGAAAAAAACCAAACAAAACATACACAAAAAAGTGGAGAAAAATATTAAAAAATACTTGAAAAGTCAAAAAACCACACGAAATAAAAACACAAAAGAACCACGGGGGGGAAAAAACCCACAAACCCCACAAAATAAAACACACACACACACAAAAAAACCCACCAAAAAAATAATAAAAAAACAAACGCAACCCCCCCCCCCCCCCCAAGACGCTGCTGTGGGCGGGGCAGGGGGCCCTGGGCAGAGCCATGAGCGGGCGGGGCCGGAGCCTTTCCAGGGCCGTGACGGGTGCGGGATTCCCGCCCTCCCCAGCCCCACTCTCCCCTCTGCGTGTCCCACACAGCTTCTACTGGCGGCCTGCAGGGGCTTTTCCCCGGTGTCTCTGCTCCTCCTCTGCTCCCCCCCCCACGCCTCCTGACGCTTCAGGGTTTAGCTCCTCTTTTTTTTGTATTTTTGTCCCATTTCTCTCAGGGCAGTTGCTGCTTTCTGGTGTCCTGGTCATCTTGCTGGTGTGATACGGGGCTGAAAAACCGTAGCACAGCTCATTTGTGTAACGAATGGCATCATCTGCCTAACTAGGGGTAATGTGGCTTCTGAAGAGCAGCGCTGGGCCGGCTGTGCTGCCTGGGCAGGAGATGACAGCGAGAGATCCTAAGCATAGGTGGCTGTAGAGGATTCCTGCTCCCAGGGATCTCCCTGCTCCAAGAAAAATACTTGTGCTAGAAAAGTGTTTCATTTTCCTGTTGCATTGGTAGAACTTGCAGAGCTGTGAACCGGTACCATGAAAGCCTCTCCCTCCCAAATACAGTTATTGCTTCACCAGGGGAGTTTTTGTGCAGCATGTGCTCGGGAGGCACCCCTGGCCAGCCACACTGTCCAAGCAAAACAATACGGACCTGCCCTTGACAGCAAGGCAGAAATCCAGAGCTTTGGAACACTCCATCCAGAGATTGGGAAAAAACTCACAGCCTTCGGTTGACTCTTTGTAAACATTTAGAACAAAACCATCTAAGTACTTAAAAGACGCCCGAGAAACTCTGTGCTGCAGGTATTAGGCAGTTACAGCTTAAACAGTGCAAGTCAGGTTGGACATTATACACTTCTACTGGTTTTGGCATTTTATTTATGACAGGAAAAACACACAGTGAGGTGAGGCAAGCACCACATGGTTCTACTTTTAGGGAAAATCAAAAAGAAGAAATCCCCAGGGCTGCAGGACATAAGGCTGCCAAAGAGGACGGGCAGATTTGCCAAAGCTTTTGGCTGCACCAAAGCACACAGAGGAAGATGATTTTATGGCATCTCACCCATTGCAAGGAGATGTTACAGCAGTAACACTGGCTTCTGGAAGACATGCTGCGGTTGGGGATTTGGAAGAAAAGTGGCTTCTTTTTCTTGGGAATTTTTGTTTTGGTTTGTTTTTTCAAAGCAAGTGAACAGCCTTGTTGCTGGTGCCCTCTACTGCCAAGTAAATCCTCTCTGAAGAGCGGCTCAGATGGCAAGTTCCTAGAAGTCAACTGCTTCGAAGGAGAAAGATTTCCAGTCTGGAGAACCTCTTTGAACCAAAGTGAGACACTGCACACTGTACATTCAGGAAAGGAGACATTACTGAAGCAGTAACTCACCAAAAACTCACTGGGACTCAGCAAGTAGCTCTTGCCAACACCTCTTGGTGCAGCCCGGAAAACATGTGCAAGCAGCACTGATTTGTCCTGTTTGTCCATGTCTCTTCTTTGACCCTTGAGCACAGCTGCCCATTTCTCAGCAAGGTTATCAAGCAGTCCTGTAAAAGAGCTTAAAAATTCACTGACTGACAAAGCAGAAGGCTTTTATCTCAGAAACCAAGCCGGCTTCTTCTGTATATCTGAACTCTGTTGTTACAACTGTTTCTTTCCTCATTTTGTACAATGCTGTTTTCACACAATCATTTTATCAGAAGCACAAAGAAAAATGAGACTTTGCTTTCTGGACGAGACAACATATGGAGTAAAGTAAACTTGGCGCAGGCAAAACATGTTGCAGAACAGGCCTTATTTTAGTTTTGGTATTTATAACGTTTGTAAAGTATTTCACATAAAAAGCTACAGAAGGAGAGTTGGCACTTTCTTAATGTCAACTTTCAAGGCCATGCTGCAAATTCCTGAGGAAAAAAATGCAAACCCGTGTCATAAACACACCTCCTGCTTGCAGCCTGCCAAGGATTCTTCCTGTCTGCCTCACATTTCCACGGCAGGAGAAAGGGTGACTGAGTGGAATGGCAGCAGCTGACATTCTGCTGAGGGGCCGGGGGGAACCAAAAAAAACCCAAACCAACACCTTTGTCATAAATCTGGGCAGGAACCTAAAGCTTTTTCTGTGAGGGTTCATGCAGACTACAGCTGAGTGGAGGAAAAAGCAGTTTGCTTCCTCTTTGGCAAGAGGCCGCTACAGCTTTAGCCGTTTAGAGCCAATCTTTGGCCTTTCCCTGGCACTTGAGTTTCCCTAGAGGTGACTGGAACTTGAGTTTCACCCAGAGGTGACTGGCACAGATACCTACACACATTTTACAGCCCACACGCCTTCACCCCAGGTGTTCCAAGTAGAATATTTTTGTTCAAGAGTTCTGCACCCCACCTGTCCTCAGGAACCACCCCCTTTCAAAGACTGAACGATTTTTCATTTTCCAGTCCATTTCTCCCAACGGTCAAGAGCTTTTAGAACTGCAGTTGTGCCCCCAGAGCTGCTGAGGGTCCCTCCCAGCTTTGGGCTGGCCTCAGATTTAACAGGCACACGCTGCAGTCCATCTTCCAACAGCAAAAACCAGGGACACACTCAAAACCAGAGCACAGCCCTTCGGGATGTCCACAAACCCCCAGCCGTTCCGATGAGGAGTTGCCGAGCGTTCCTGTGAGCACGGCTGCACACGCCAGATCAGTTCCACCCACACCAGTTTCAGGGAATGCACTTTCTGGAGCTTTTAACCCAAAACTGCATCTTGACCCTTCCCCACAGCAGAAGCAATCTGTAACCAGAATGGCACAACAACATGGTAACACAAACTGCAAACCCACAGCTGCAACAACTTCAGAAATATTTAGACCAGGAACAAGCGAGAAAAATAAAGCAGCTTCACGACGAGAAGAGGAAAGCAGCAGACAGGGAAAGCTGCCCACAGCTGGCACCCAGGGGCTACAGACACACCCAGGGGCAGAGAGGGGCAGGAAAAGTTTATTCATTAATGTGCATAAGAAATTCCAGCAGTGAGTTGGCCACAAGGCTCAACACCCAAATGCAGCCAGCCAGAGGGAGAAAAAAGAACAGCAGAGGACAGAGGGACATAGGGAAGAAGTTGAGTAAAGAAGAAAGGTAAAAGATCACATGGGCCACAGGACAGAGAGGGAGGAATTGATAAACAGGAACAGGGGACAAGACAACATAATGCAGAACAGGAAAAAAATAGCAGTGGGCTACACTGAAGAGGGAAGAACTTAAAAAATGGGGATCCAGAGGCAGAGAGAGCAGGAGAAAGAAGAAATTGAAAAACGGGGAGCAGGAGCAGCCAGAGAGACAGAGAAAGGAAAAACCACAATGGGCTCCAAGACAAGGAGGGAGGGATTTCAAAAAGGAAAGGACTGGGAACCATATGAAAGAGGTAAGGTAGCGATGGCCTGCAGGACTGTGAGGGAAGAATGCACCAGTAGGGACAGGGAGTCAGACAGAGACACAGAGAAAACATTGATGGGCCACAGGACAGGCAGGGGGGAATTAAAAACCCTGCTAGGAAGCCAGACTAGAAGAGACCACAGAAGAAAAGAAACTGTAACTTGGCACAGGGTCAAGTAGGACAAAACTGAAAAACAGGACCTGGGACCAGGAAAGAGGGAGCCAGAGAAAGAAAAGATACCGATGGGCACTGGGGTAGAGAAGGAGGAATGGAAAAACTGGGATGGGGAGCTAGGTGAGAGTCTGGGAAAGGAGAGGGAGAAAGCAACAGGACACTGGGTCCTGAAGGAGGAAGGACAAGGGAGGGGCTGGGAGACAGACCGAGAGAGGTGGAGAAAGGACTTCAGAAGGGATGGGGGGTACAGGGCAGAAGGGGGGAAATTTAAACACAGTCTGAATCTTGAGCTGGACAGGGACAGTAAAAATGGAGACGGGTTAACAGGGGATAGATGGAGAAACTCAAAACATGGGGAGAGAGAGACAGAGAGCAAGGGGAGGAGCAGAGAGGCCAGGACACACAAGAGGGGCCCAAGGGGCCAGTACTCACCACATCACTCGCTGTCAGTGCTGCCAGGACAATTTGACAGGTCAGGTGCTTCTTTTTCCTCCCCTCTTCTCCAACTCCAGTCCCTTTGCTGTCCTCCACCTGAGAGAACACGTGGGTGTCCTGAATCACGAACAGGAGCGGCCGCAACCACACAAAACCCGCGACAAAAATCACCCGACGTGCCCCAGGCACGGTCACTTGCAGACCCTTCTCCGCTCCTCCACCCGCTCGCTCTTCCCCCCTCACCACGCCACGAAAGCCGCTGCTTTCTTCTCCCCCACTCGAGGGTGCGCTCAGGACTGAGAAGTCGCCGCTTCCCCGGCGGGAGGACAGAGGGACGAGCCAGGAACGGCCGCCCACGGAGGGCACTAGGACCCGGGCGGGGTCGCGGGACACTCCCCCTACGCACCGGGGTGCGTAGGGGGAGTGTCCCGCGA
>WTSP01017518.1:0-28763 GCA_025331215.1 Actenoides lindsayi
GGGGGGGGGGGGGGGGGGGGGGGGGGGGGGGGGGGGGGGGGGGGGGGGGGGGGGGGGGGGGGGGGGGGGGGGCGGCTCGGGGGGGAGGGGTCCGAGGCTCAGGGGAAGTTTGCGGTGGGGAGCGTGGCCCAGGCAGGCCCCGTTCGGCTGCCTTCAGTCTCCGCCCCGGGGTGTAAACAGATTGCTCTTCGTCCGCGGCGTGAGGGTCCTTAGGCAGTGTTGCGAGCTCCTCAGCAGCAGTGCAGCCGATTTGTCTGCCTTTCCACCTTTTCATTCGCCAGAAATCGAGATTGGCTGTTGCTTGTGGCAAAGCAGCTCCTGCGAGGCCGAGAGCACTTCTCTCTCCCTGGCTTTATTCAAGCATTTTTCAAAGGATACTTTATATAAGAGTACTGTGAGATTTGATCTATTCCCATTTTATAAATAGAAAAACTGAAACACTGAAAATCACCATAACTTAAATTCAGATACGGGCAGGAAATGGGACTAGATGACAGCTACACTGTTTTGTGTGCTGACGTTGTTCTGTCCCACAGGTTTTCGTATGGTTTCCCGGCCTTTAGCAGTGGCCAGTTTACCTGACTGCGGTGGGTTGACTTTGGGGAGCTTCCATACCCCCAGCCAGCTGCTCTCTCACTTCTTCCTCAGCAGGACAGGGGGAGAAAATGAGATGAAAAAACTCATGGGTTGAGGTAAAGTCTGGGACATCACTTACAAAGTGCCATCACAGGCAAAACAGACACGTCTTGCAGAAGGTTAATTAAATTGATACTTGAAAAAAATCAACAGTAGAATGGTGAGAAACAAAAGATTAAAACTAAAGCATCCTTCTGCCCACCCCCCTTCTTTGCCAGGCTCTATCTCCCCTGCCCCCAAGCAGTGCAGGAGTCTGGGGAATGGGGGTTGTGGCAAGAACATAAAAGCTTGTCTCTGCTGCTGCTTCCTCCTCGCACTCTTCCCCTGCTCCAGGATGGGGTCCCTGCCATGGGCTATAGTCCTTCACTAACTGCTCTCGCAGGGGTCCCTCCCTCCCCCAGCTGCTGCAGTGGGGGTTCTTTTCTGTGGGCTGCAGTCCTTCAGGATAAACCTGCTCCAGTGTGGGCTTTTCTTCACAGGCTGCAGGTCCAGCCAGAAAACCTGCTCCTGCATGGGCTCACCATGGATGGTGGCTCCATTCAGGGCATCTCCATGTGCTGTGCTTTGGAGTGCTCCATGGGCTGCAGCGTGGACATCTGCTCCACTGTGGTCCTTCATGGACTTCAGGGGGACAGCCTGCTTCATCTTGGTCTCCATGGGAATCTGCTCCAGCACGTGGAGCACCTTCTCCCCTCCTTCTCTCACCTTGGTGTCTGCAGGGCTGTTTCTCACACTTCTCTTCCCTCATTTCTGCTCTTTGCACATTGCTGTGCAGCTCTTTCTGGCCTTTCTTACACTTCCCCGAGGTGCTGACAGTGGAGCTGAGGGGCTCAGGTGTTGCCTGTGGCGAGTCACTTGGAATGTCCAGCCCAGAACAGCCCCAGCATCTCCTCACAGAGGCTGCCACTGCAGCCTCCACTGCCAGCACCCAGACACATAAACCTGATACACTAAAATATTGTTGTATTAAAAGACTTAAAAGCTGGTTTAAACAAGGTTATTTCTTTAATTATTTTTAAATATACGCTGTAAAAATTTGGTGTAGTCAATATCTATTTTTAGGGTCGTTTGTTGATATTTTCTGTTCTTGGCTAAACTGCAGTGGTTCTCAAGTTCTTAATCAGAATATTTCAGTTACCCTGCAGTTTTACAGTCTTAGCAGAAGCTGAGAAAGGGAAATTCTTCCATCTGTCATCAAATGCAAGAAGGTAAATCACTGGGAGGCTAGTGCTCCAGTCTAAGTCCCAGTTCGAGGAAGAATTTTTACTATGATTTATTTAGTCTCTTTCCACAGTATTTTAATCAAAGATAAATCTCCATTTTCTTTTATATGTGCAGGTAGTTATTCGACGGCTTCCTCCTTGTCTAACTAAGGAGCAACTAGAGGAACAGCTACATCCTCTACCTGCCCATGATTATTTTGAGTTTTGCAGTGCTGATCCCAGGTGAGGATGAGCTGTTTATGAAGCTTTTCAGGTGCTTAAAACCTAAGGAAGTTATTTTGGACATAGCAAATCGCATCTTTTTTTCCATCAAGTGCTTTTTTGTTAGTTTTGCTAGTTACTTAAAATATGTGTGAAAAGCTGGATCCATATGCAGAGACAAGGCATTCCTGCCCTTCTCTGGTGATTTTAAAACAGGAAATATTGTATATGAATAGGATGTAATTTTACTTGAAACCCTGATTGGTAAAATGCAACAGACTGTTTATTGGCTGTGAGAAAGAGTCAACCTAAGGCAAGTATCACAGAAATTTTTTCATTAATATCATTTGAGCTTAGTTTCTTTTTTTGCTTACATGTTTTTGTGTTTATTTCTTACAGTTTTTAAATTAATCCAGTTCTGTTAATTTTTGTCTCATTCAAAGCTGAAAAATAAAAAGATAATAGGTGAGTTAAAATAAATCAGAATTGCTGGTATATTTATATAGTATCACAGTGGTAAAAGCCCTTTCCAACAAAACAATTTCCAGCATGTCCAGAAAACAAAACACTCTGTATACTACATAGGTATGTGTCCTGAAAAGCTAAGGTAGAAGATCCATCTTGCCCATCTCAGCCTATCTTAGTGTGCAATGAATCGTCCTCCACAGGCATAAGATTCTTTCCCTTGACTCCAGAGAGACCCTGGATGGTTATTGCTGGCCAGTGTTTAAAGTTACGGGTGACACCACTCAAGAGCAGATTGCCTTTCCTTCACAGGGAATTGTTTGTGGCAAGTTACACTTGGGATGGCCTAGTTCCTGGGCTAATTTCATTTGAAAGGATTCTGCCACTTCCTGCCTTCACTGTGTCATTAGATTTTTAACTCTGACTGTATAGGTTCTCTTAGAATTAATTCCACAGTTGGAGAGGAACAGATGTCTACTTAACAAGACTTTATGGCAGTTGCATGGCCTGGACAGCTACAAGTACATGCAGCAGCTAAGTAGTAGGTGCTTCAGCTTTTCTGTTAGAACCAGAAAGCATGTGAAGGTAGGAGAGAGGAGAGTTTAGTCTGGTTGAAAGTCTTTGTAGTTACTTACATTTTTCTTGTGAACCTTGTCAACTATATTTCCAGATGGGTCTCTTTAAGGCTTCTGTCCCAGCTGCTCATTTCATAAGGGGAAAATACCAAAGGCAAACCAGAAATTCTCTGAAGAATAGCGTAGCTGTCTTCATGGTGTTTAGCTGCACAAATGCCAGGAAACTTAATAAAATACATTTTTTATTTTCTAGAACAATTGTTGACCTAAGAATTTAGAGAGTCAGCCATCTTAGAAAAGAGAAGGCACTGACAGCAGTTGTACATAAAAAGTTTCATTTTTCTCTCTGCTTTTATGTGAGGAAATTTGGAGTTCTCAAAAATCTTGTTGTCCACTCAGTTGCATCCATGTCAGGTTACTGCTGAAAGATACTGTGGTGTTTCTCTCATGCTGTGTTATTTGCCATGGACTTTACTGTAGCTAGGGGCAGAAGATATGTGTATATATAAAAAAAATTGTTTGGTGGCATATATGACACCAGAACTGCTGGAGCAAAGAGTACACATTTTGAACCTCTTGTTTGAACTGTGATATCTCTGATACATGTTACTTGGGTTGACAGTTTCCTTGAGGCCTGTGTATGAGCTCTGTAATAAAATAATGATCTGGGAGAGTTCTGTTTCTCCTGAGTTTTGGATTTGTGTTCTCTTCTGCCATGACAAATGTAAACTTTCCAGGAAAAAAAAAATGTTTTCACCTAAGTTTGAATTTTTCAGCATGATCCATTTTGTGTTCGCTTTGGTTTTTTCTTCATCTTGCTTGTTAAAAATGATGCTTTCCTGCAAAAGTTGTATTTTTTTCAGAATAGGTTTGTGTGGCTACAGCTTCTTTCAGTGGTTTAAATGGGCATTTAGCTGTAGTTACCCAGAGCACTGACTGAATATTTGTTCTTTGAGCGGCCCGGGATCCCCTTGCCCCCTTGGTTTGCATACTGACACGTACCCATGTGTAGCTGGCCATGCTTTAGCTCTTTACATGCTCATGCACTTTAGAATATACAATAAACTTCCAGAAATTGTGAATTAGAGAAAAGATGAATACAGAGAGTCTTAGCCTCCTACGCAGTGGAGAACTCTGCTGAGCATACAGCGTTGGGTTGCAGAAATCTGTCGGATTATGGACAGTGCACAAGGTTTCAGAACACTCTCTGTGGATGTGTCTTCATGCCACAGGAAGAGCTACAGGACAAGATGGGCCTGCTCTCTGTACAGTGCCCTCTGTCCTTCACTGATTAGCTTTTTTCTACAACCTGTACCCTGTGCTTCGTGGCAACCAACCCAGGAGAATTCAGCGATGATAAAACCACAGGAAGATTAAGAACAAATTTCATGTTACCTTACAAGAGAATGATTTGGAGCTGCTACTCGGTGAAGAAGATCTGTTTGGTGGAAAGAGAAAGGAGCATACAAATGTTTTGATGGAAAAGCAAACACTTTTGCCTTAAGAGCTGTAACAGCTCAGTTTAAACCCATCCTGCGTAACTCCAGATTGCAGAGGTTTCTAAGAGCTTATTCAGACTTTTTTCTACTATGGAGTATGGACTTCTTTTTTTCCCCCACAAAACACTTCAACTGTCGAACTCCTTGTCAGAAATTGATGCCAAAAGTGATGGGGATTGAAAATGGTTCAGGAGCAGCTGGACAAATACTTACTTAGATATTTGTCTGTGAAAACCTATTAAATGCGAAGATACAAGTTCTGTATTACCAAGTCTCTAGGCTGAAAGCAGCTGAAATGATAGATTAGGTGGTCAGTATAGTTTTCCCTTTTTAATAAACTTTCTCTAAGTGTCCTCTACTAGTTGCTGTCAGAGGGAGAAGTAGAGATGTCAAACTATAGCTGTTTCTACATTTTTATTTCCAAGATCATCTCGCCCTAGAGGACAAGAGAAACAATATGCATATCAACTCCAGATTCTCTGGTTTTGCAGTCTAAAGTTGATTATCTTTAAGTATAATAAAGCATCTTACAGGCAAGCTATAGGACTTCTTAACGTTTTGTTTGATTAAGTCATGTCATTAATGTGTAATACCTTTTCAGTTACATCCATTTCAGTAAAATCGTTTTGGAAAGTGACTCACGTTGTGTTTTGTTCATTTGTTCAGGTTCATCTGATTCACTGCATTACATTTATTCTCTTGTACATTGACATTGCCATCAAAATACAAATAAAACGCTGCTTCTGTGGCTGATTCTATGGCCTTTAGAGATGGTGGTTGGATACATGCACTATCTATAGCTGTTAATAAAGACTCTGCCTTCCTGACAGTCTGTCTTGTTCTCAAGCTCCAAATATTAGCTGTTTTTTTCAGATACTCTTTTTTAAGTCTGCATGTAAATATTTCTGAGTCCTTGAGTCAAGTGACCAAGCTCTGGTCTTGCAGGATTTGGGTCATCCCTTGAGACTGGCACTGGATGCTGAGTGCTGGGGCATGTTAGTAGTGTTGTGAGGATACGAGAGTAGAGTACAGAGAGACCTGAACAGGAGCTTTGCTTATGTGAAAGCCAGTCAAATAGCTGATGTCATGTCATATATAACAGGCAGTCATAAAGCTTCTTGCAAACATCATTTGCAAACATCTTTTCCCTTCATAACTGCTTCCCAACGCTTTAGTCAGGATTATTGCAGCTGTAGGATGGTGGGATGCAACCAGGGCCTGCAGCTCCAGAGAGGCAGCATCTTTACAGCTTCAGCAGTGTTACTTCTGAAGGGAACAAGTGACAGTCTGTCATCACAAGTGCGTGGTGTTTCTGCTGCTTCTCTACCAAGCCAATTGAGCTCGTTTATAATTATGCCAGTTCCATCCACTACGTGAGTGACCATAGAAGGCAACAGACAAGAAGATGAAGGCCAGTGGACTGAAACCTGACATAGCAGTGTAGATGATGAGTTACCTGGTCAGAAATTATGTAATACATGAGTGGATGGAGGATTGTATTTAACACTCCAAAATTTAGATGTAGGGTTTGATATATATATGTTTACACTTATATAGATCTACACGCCATGATGGGTAAGTTGATCAGTATTTTTACTGAGATGTGGTGGCTGTTTTTTATAGTTTACATACTGCTGTTTATATTGTAGATAACTGGTTAAAATGGCTTTCCTGTATATTAATCTTTTTAAAAAATACTTCGTAGAAGAAATAAACTATTAGAATGTATTTGTTATTACTGTAAAAGGGCTTAAAGAGATGATAGACTTAAGTATTATAGAAATACACATAACCTAAAAGATTGAAGACTCTTGAATACACAGCAGAAAACAAAGAAACTGTTGTACTGGAGAAACGTGTCCAGTCCGAGTCATCTGGGTTATTTCCATAGAGATTGCTCGAAGTGATGTCCCAGAGATGCCAGTATCATGTGCAGAGCATCTGTCCAGAACACGATGCGGATGGAAGGCAGCATTGTAGACAGCAAACATGGCAAAATAGAACCAGATTTCTGATTATAAAACTAACCTTACAATCTCAAAACTGAATTTTGAATCCTGAGTGCAATCTGTGCTGGTAGATAGTTGAAAAGCAGAGGAGAGACACAGTGTCCAGTGGCCATTCTGTAGGGCTCAGCTGGGAGGCAATTCCTGAAGAGCAAAAGCTGTATTTTAGCCATTAACTGCTGCCTACGAAGCATAAAAAATAGAGCAGGAGTGTTTCTTCCCCTGAGAGGGTATCGGCCCCAGAGTGGCTGTGGCCCTGTGAAGCCCTGTGCCACCTTTGCAGCACAGTCACTGGTGAGTTCTCAGTGGATAGGTGGAGAGAATCCAGGGCGGGGGGATTCCAGCAGCAGCTGGAAGTCAGGTGTCTGAAACCCAGAGCGAGAGACAGTGTTTTCTATGCAGGCCAGTGCTAAGGGTTGCTGATTCGCTGGGTTTGCTTAGCTTCCCATTTAGAGAGTGAATCTTCTGCTTTTTTTTTTAGGCACACTGCACACTTTGCTGGATGAGAAGCATAAGCTGGGTCTGAAACACTGTGATCAGGCTTTTATACTCTACGCACTGACAGCAGACTTGCATGCACATGGGAACCAACTGTTTATTTGTAGGAATGGCTCCCACAGAGAAGGAACCTGTAGTTTGTAAGCACTTTGTTGTAGCTGCATTTCTACAACTCTCTTCCCTGATACATAGCAATAATAATCATAGAATCATAGAATCACAGAATGTTAGGGGTTGGAAGGGACCAACAAAGATCATCTAGTCCAACTCCCTGCCAGAGCAGGATCACCTAGATGAAGTCACACAGGAACATGTCCAGGCGGGTCTTGAATGCCTCCAGAGAAGGAGACTCCCCAACCCCCCTGGGCAGCCCGTTCCAGTGTCTGTCACCCTCACTGTGAAGAAGTTTTTCCTAATGTTTACTCTAAACCTCTTGTGTCCCAGCTTACTCCCATTGCCTCTTGTCCTAACATTGGATGACATTGAGGAGAGTCTGGCTCCACCCCTTCAGATACTGGAAGGCTGCTGTAAGATCTCCCCAGAGCCTTCTCTTCTCCAGGCTGCACATCTCAGTAAAAACACTGATCAACTTATCCATCATGGCATGTATATCTATATAAATGTAAACATATATACTTACATGTCTTAGTTTATGGGCTTGTGTTGAGGTGTGTTCCAAACCCTGGTGTAATGCTTAGCCATCACTGAAGGCAGTTTAAGCCAGACTTTTACATCACAGTTGCAGTGGTCTAAAGCATGTGCATACCATTACTTGCAATAACTTAGCTGATGGGTGGTAATTCATTAAATTTAATTATTCATTACATTCATTTCACTGTGATTGGTGGTGTGCCAACCCTGAGGGGTTTACCGGGCACGTTAAACATTTTACCCTTGGAGTGGCATCTATGCCAATAAATTCTTGAAGAATCAGAATTATTTTAGGTAAGTACCTGTTCTTTCTTTTGCTAGAAATGCTTTGGATTGTCACAGTAATTGTTCTTTGCAACTAGACATTGCATATACACACGTATGTCAGATGGAGTTCACTTGTGTGTATATAATTCAGTTTACTATCTTGCCAACTGTTAGATTGTTTAGTCTTCCTTAAAGATGGAACTCTCTTTAAATACTACGACAGCTTGGCAACTGCCCTTTCACGGGGAGCTTTTACTTACCTTCTCCTGTTTCAGCAACAGAACTTTCTTAGCATGCCCAAGAAGTTACCCCAAGGCACTGCTATTATTCATATCTCTTAACTCATAGACAAAAAGCTTTGATCCACCACAATGGAAGTGTATACTCCGCAACTTAGGACACAAAGCAAACTAAAAATACTTGTTCATAGGGAATTTCACAGTTGCATCCAGGAACTCAGTTGTTCAGTTGCTTTTTGTCATACATATATTTAGATACGTATAGGTAACGATTTTGATAGCCGTGTTTGAGGTAGCAGTTTCTCAAAAGAGAGGAGAATTGCAGTGTCATCCTTCTAATTTTACTTTTTTCCTAGTCCTGAACAGAATAATAAATAACAGAAAACAAAATTGTTTCTTGTTGCAGCCTTTATCCTCATCTCTACTCAAGAGCATACATTAACTTTAGAAATCCCGAGGACATCCTTCTATTTAGAGATCGTTTTGATGGCTATGTCTTCATTGATAATAAAGGTTGGACTACTTATAAGATACTAACTGTGTATATATACATATACCATTTTAGAACCTGACTTTTTGCTAGTTATGCCATTTTTTTTGCTCAATATACAGTTAATTATATGCAAATACATTAAAATATAGCACTTAATGAAGGGCAAAATGTATTTCTCCATGCAGTTTTGCTTGTCTATATGGTGTGCATGCCTTATCTGCATTCTTGTACCTTAAGCAATATACCATCAAGTTCCTGTTGAGATAATTATCTCACACAAGCTTCACAGTTCATCACAGCAGTAACTGAACACATTGCAAGCACAAATCATTACCCCTTCAGTGTATTTCTGTGAGAGAAAGTTGTGCCACTTATTCCCGTTTTGAAAAAGCAAGACAAAAACTGTACTTCATTTTGGTTGCCCACTCTGAGATACGTGCATCCTGACTTGTTAGAACATTTGCAGACATCTTGAGCTGAGAGCAACAAAATTTGTTGCTATCTTTAAATGTCAGTCTGAAAGTTTGCCCAACAGTACAAAACTCCATACTGTAGGTGTGGATAAACCCAGGTCTCCTACAGTAGCATGAAACTGCCATAGCCAAGAAGTGGTGCTTTCCTTTTACCAGTTCCTTGCCTCATTCACACATACCACACATACCAAAAAATTGCACAGGTTCTATAAACAGAGATAGGTTTGTGGGTTTCTTGTACAGACATTGTCTATTCTGTACACTCCATGTTGTAAAGATCCTGTGACAAGTAGCCCTGTCCACTCGTGCTGGAGAGCCGACCTCCAAAGAAGCCATTTGTCAAACTTACCTAATTCCTCACCAGCATGTCTTACCTGAGGCATTTTATAGGACTCTAACTTAATCAGATTTGGATGGATTTTCCTAGAGAGGTGATTCCCAGGTTTCAAAGTCTGTGTGGTTTAGGATTAAAAACTAGAAAGAAACTATGATTCTGCCAAGACCTCACTTTGCCCAAATTAAGCATGTTCTTCAGTGTTATGCTGGACTGAAGCCAGAATGTTCTGCACGTTGCAAAACTGAACTTGGATGCAGCTGGCCAGGTTGGCGGGATTGGTTGTGCAACTAAAGAGAATAAGTTTTGATCAAAGGTGCCCTGTGGGGAGGCTTGTGGTGGCATTGCATTTATGAGGCTAAAATGAAAACAAAGATTACCAGGTTTGCCAGGTTACCAAATGTTCTAGCAGATTTAAGCAAGTGGACTTGAGCGAAGTGTAATCTTGAACCTGCTGCAAGTGGAAACCAGGCAAAATTCAAAAGCTGCACACAGTCCTGACTCCAGTCCAAAGAAGAATCTGGTATTTAAGGCAGAATTCAAAACACAGAATCCACAGCAGTAAACACAGGCAAGAAGTTGCATAGTCGATCATAAACAGAAAAAAAAAGAAGTTTCACACAATTCCACAAGCTGATTTTTACAGTTTGGGTACTGAAAGAAGGTGGGATGTTTTACTACTGCACATTTCCCAGCATTTATCTATTTTTTAAACTTTTTGGCAACAAAATTTTACAGAAGCACCTCAATTGTTTCAAATTCATTTCCCAGTAGTACTTGTCAGGCTGAGTTTTTATATCAAATCTTCTGATCAATGAATATCTGTGAAGAATTAAAATGGAATTACAAATTATAATGCAAGAATTTGATTGTGCAACAGTATTCATCTTCACTTTTACAGTCTTTGTTAGCATATCTAAATATTATTTAATATTTATGTATATAATTCAAATATAAACATGCTTTCTTTTGAGTCTAAACTACTGTTACATGTAATTTTTCATTAGAATGGGATTGTAGAAATATTCACCTTCAAGTTCAAGGAAGATTGCCCAAGTTTCAAGAGTCTTGAAAACCTTACTTGAATATATGGAATGTTTCTCCTTGACAAAAAATTAAGCATTGATCTCTTTCAAGGTTTGGAGTATCCTGCAGTGGTTGAATTTGCTCCATTCCAGAAAATTTCAAAAAAGAAGCTGAAGAAGAAGGATGCCAAAGCCGGGAGCATTGAGGACGGTAAACGTATTTTCTTGTCATCATAATGGCAAATAGATTCCATTTCTGTTGCGCACTGCAAAGTATTAACATAAGTCAACATTTTTTCTTCACAGATCCAGAATATAGGAAATTTTTAGAGAGTTATTGTGCTGATGAAGAGAAAATCTGTGCCAATCCTGAGATTCTTTTGGGAGAGATTGAGGCCAAAACAAGGGAACTCATTGGTCTGTTTTTCTTAGTTTTTCTTATTACTGAGAATATTTTATATCTTATTTTTATATCTTCATGATATTGCCTGAAAGAGCTGACCTGTTAACTCTAAAAGAATGAGATTATCACAGTTAAATTTTTGTTACTCAGCCAGGTAGTGTCAGGAAACATCCCACTTGTTCTTTTAAATTTCTATGTCTGGAATCACTTGACTTCACTGGAAGCTTTGCATGCACAGTGGCTTCAGAACTAGGTCCTTAATACTTGTGAATACTTAAAGATGTATTAAAAGATGGAAGATTTATTGTTAAAAGATAAAATAGCTGAATACTTTACACACGGTCCCTGGTATTAGCTGCTTTTATTGAGAAACAGGAAATGAGCTTTCTTTGTTCTCACCATCAAGATTCTTCAGAGGCTTTGAAAGTAAGGCAAGACCTTGTTTTCTGTGTGCATGCAGCATGACTTTCACTGTCTTGGGGGTGGAACTGTAGTAAGATCAACACTGAAATTTCCAATACCAGTATGCGGCTTTAGGCTGACAGGGATTAATGATCTGCTGTATCTCCAGGTGACAGCATGCAGAACACTTCTCTTTCCCTAGGTGTGACAACTGAGTAGGAAAAAACCCCAACCTTTACTGTTATTTCTTCACAGTGTAAAAGTAGCCACCTCTTCTGATTAGACTCATCAAACAGAATCATAGAATCATTTGGGTTGGGAAAGACCTTTAAGATTATCGAGTCCAGCACTAAACCATGTCACCAAGTGCCACATCTACACATCTTTTAAATACCTCTGGGGATAGTCACTCCACCACTTCCCAGAGCAGCTGGTTCCAGTGCCTGGCAACCCTTTTGGTGAAGACATTTTTCCTCCTGCCCAATCTAAACCTCCCCTCATGCAACTTGAGGCCATTTGCTCTTGTCCTATCACCTGTTACTGCTCTTTGAGAGCTGACTGGAGAGATTGGCAATTTAGACAATTTAGAAGAAATGGAAATGTTAGAAGTATGGACATTTAGAGATTTCTGTTATCGATAAAACTTGTTTGTTGCTCTTCTAGACAGGGAGGTTCCCCAATGATTTTTATTTACCCTAAACCTTCCCTGGTATTTAATAGCAGAGTAAAAGCAGTCAAAATTTTCCAAGTTCACAACTTACAAAAATGTTACAATTTCAGGAAAGATTTAGTAACTTTAATATATTCTATCAATGAAAATAATTAATCTTGAGAGTTAGAGATTTCTGAGTAACTGTTGGCTGAAGGCAGCTTTACATGAGGAGTTTTAATGTTTTGTTTCTGTTCTATCACAGGAAATCAAATCAGTTGCTTTATTTTTTCAGCTATTCAAAACTGTGGCCATTGCTATCAATGTGAAAACAAAGATCACTTCAGTGGGTAGCATGTTTATAGGAAAATTCTGTCAGGGTTAGTTGTGTGTCCAGTTTCAAAGGTGTTAGTTTTATGGAAGTCAGTGAAAGACATACCCAGAACTTTGTTGGCAGGATTAGGCCTCACACACCAGCATGGTTTTTTGCATCGTGTCAGATGTGTTAGCTCACCAGTTTCAATGTGACAGGGAGATACAAAACTCTGTAACAAGATAAAGATAAGGATCTTATTCATCTGTCTTGTTTGTAGAGAGCAAGATAAAATATAAGTTATTGCTGACACGGGTCTTCATTTTGTAATTTATTTTCTTCTAAAATTTCTCTAATGTTTTAAGAAAAACCTCTTAGATCTTTCTTTGCAATAAGACCCATAAAGAAAGTAAGATTCAGGTTGGATAAGCATTCTTTTTTGCCCTCCTCTTCTGATAGTGCTCATTACATTGCCTCTCTCCCTTGAACTTCAAGTTACAATCGCTGATTAAACCTCTTGCACAACAGCCTTGGCCATGAGTAGTGTCAAGTTCTGGACTCCCAGCACAGCTTGTCCTTTCCCCAGACTCTCCAGTTACAATTTGTGATCACTTTCAGCATGTAGAAGTGCCCAGAGGTTGTTGATTTTGACCATTTGATATTTGCTAAAAATAAATACTGAATCCTATCAATCCTTCCCATTCATAACTATGTAACAAGGGGTTTTTATGAACAAAGGGGTTGCCCCCAGGAAATTCACACTTCCAAGACAAATTCATTCAAATGTTCTGGGGTATGAATTGTGTCTAGATTGATGAAAGCTTTTTTTATTTCTTCTTTTTTTTTTTTAAGTTTATTATTTATTCCAAATCCTGTCATGCATTCCAACAGTGAAATTTTCTTGTTTGAGGAACAATATATAACTGCAGAACAATTTCTAGTAGTAAATGTTTTCTGTAACTCTCCTGGGACATCTGACAGAATTGTTGTAACTACTCACGGCTGTAAGTCCCTTAATTCAAGTTTGAATTCAGTACTGACAGTCTGGAATGCTGTACCTGGTACAGAATTTGGTGATGTTCTCAAAGTTTTTGTAGGATGATTCAGGCAGGTGCCTTAGGCTAGATTTGAGAGTGTGGAGACAGCTCAGTAACATAAGAATGATTGTGGCAGTAGATGAGGCATTTTATTTCTTCTCTGGGAAGCCAGAGTTTTATTCGATCCGTTGATACTTTGTTATGTAACCTGGGACAAACCACTAATCTCTTCCTTACTCATCCCCCTTTCCCATGGAGAGGTGACTGCTAAATGGTACTTAAATGGAAATGATACAAGAGAATGAAAATGTTTCCATCGTGATGTAGTTTGAAATCTGGGATTGAAAAGTGCAATGTGAGATTACAGTGATGTGGGCTGTGTATGAAGAGCAGGGTAGCCTGGTTTTGATGTACAAAATTAAACTGTAGGAGTAGGTTCTGAACAAATATTTATTTCCTTTTTGATGAAATAGCTGTTTGATGATCAAGAAAAAAAAGCCATTCTTTTGAACTGAAAAGATACAATTTTTAATTAAACATTAAATAATCCTGCAACATAGCTCTGTCGCTTTTAGCTCTAACAGCAAAAAAGCAACCAAGTGTTTTTAAAGCAAAATGATGGGAATGCCTTCAAAAATATGTAATACAAATACGTCTATTAATTATTTAGGTCCATTGCAGATAAAGCTAGAAAAAAAAGGGGTTAGTACTGAAGTGAAGAAATGAGTACATCTTGTAGGAGTTGAACACTATATCACAAATTTTTTGTGTTTTAGCTAGAAGAACAACACCCCTTTTGGAATATATTAAAAATAGAAAATTAGAAAAGCAGGTACGTTCAGACCTTTGCCTGAAGTTCAACATTTATGTTTCATGTGGTTTGCCTCTGGACAATTTACAACTCATCGTTTTGAACTCCTCAGAGAATACGAGAAGAGAAAAGAGAAGAACGAAGGCGGAGAGAGCTGGAAAAGAAACGTCTGCGGGAGGAAGAGAAGAGGAAGCGCAGAGAAGAAGAAAGACGTAAGAGAAAAGAAGTGGAGAAGCAAAAGAAGATTTCTGAAAAAGAAATAAGGATCAAGGTACCTTAACGAAAAAAAAAGATTATTCTTCTGTTGAAGTTACCCAGAAGTTCCTTTGTTATCTGTCCAGTGTGGAGATACCAAACCAGTTTTGACTGGAAGGGAAAGTAATGTAAGGCTGTGACTAAGCAGCGTTGTTTGCAAGCGTGGCTAGTTGCCATAGGTGCAATGATGAGCAGTTAAGGCAGGTGCCTCAGGTATCTTCATCCAACACTGCTGCATCCCCTGCCAACAGAACCTGACAGAACCAAATGGTTGTGTGCCAACATGTCAGAAGGCTGTTGCAGATATGGCTTTAACACTTCCTTACACGTAAATCTTCACCTAGCCATATGTGCAGAGAGGTTTTTGTGTTTACGCTCAGAATGGATGTGTTTTCCTAGCATGCTTTAACCAAGTGGTAACAGTCTTGCTAGTTCCAGGCAGCACTGCCTTGGAACAATCTGAATGGATGTGCATTTAATGACTTCACTTAGGTGGGTGTATTTTGTGCTATTAAGTCTGGACACTTAAAACCTTATGTGTATAAGATGACATAGATCATCTGAACTAAATTTTCTGGTGTTGGAAAGGCTTTCTAGGCTGTTTCGAAGAGGAAAATTGGTGTGTCTGTAGATTAAGTAAGGACACCCAAACTCACTCTAGACCTTGTGGTGGGGAGATGTCTCAGAGCTGTGTGCTTTTTCCCTCTTTTCTTCCTGGACACCAGTGTCCTTCATCTGGATGTATAAAAATAGTAAGTTCTGAAGCTGAATCACAGATTTTTCCTATCTGGGCATAAATAAAAATACTCTGGAAGTTCAGGAGAAAAGGGACTTGCTCCTTAAAATGGATTACCCCAAATTGGTTGTCCAGAAACCCCCCATATTTATGACATATCTGTGGTGATGTGATCTTGAAAGCTAGTTCTGTCTCTGAAAGAAAAGGAAAATATTACCTGAGAAAACCATTATAGAAGTTTTAAATATTGGAGAAGAATAACCTGTGCTCATTTCAGAAAAACTGGTAGAATGAAGAAACTGGTGAGATATTTGCTTATTGTTAGAGAATGTTAGAGAAATAGTTTGAGACAGTTGGTCCTTATATAAATATTCCTGTAATGCCAGCCACTGCTCAAGCCCCATGGGGGTTATTTGTTGTGAAAGGAGCTGAATTCTTGACAATATCCAAGGTGAAAATGTAATGTGATCTTTTCTGCTAATATCATTTTCCTCCGTCTGTATTTCTGTCAGGGTGTATTTATACTAAGCACCTACTCCTGTATGCTGGTCTGTCCCAAGTAGTTCATGTGACACACATTTTATATATAAAATTTCAAGGAGTGAAGCATTAATTCTCCTCTCTTTGTAGTATTGTAGATGTTCTACTTCTTATTTTATTCACAATAATATTGAGCCCCGTTATATGATTTCTGAGAAATTACAGACCATAATAATGTCTTTTTTATCTAAACCTCAGAACAGAAGTGTTGGTAAGTACTTTCTCCAGTGTTCTCAGCATATTTCAAAGTGTGCAGATGAATGCCTGTTAATGACTGTCACTCCTTAGCAAAAATAAACTGCCCCTTTTAAATAACTTTAAAATTCACACTCTGTAAAATACATTCCTAGCATTTAAATAAGATATCTTCAATCTTCCTGGGTTACTGATGTATTTAATACCTTGTTAAAATGTCTGTTACAACAGAGGAGAATAATTTTACATTGTAATGTAAACAAATATCTCTTAGCTTCTCAAGAAGCCTGAAAAGGGAGATGAACTGGGCAGTGAGAAGCACAAAGAAAAAGGTGAAGAAGCTGACATTGAGGAAAACAAATGGGATAAATCACCTGGATCTGGGAGTATAAAATCCAAATCTTTGGAGAGTTCACTAAAAGAACCTAAGGAAAAGTAAGTAATATTTATCTTTTAGGCTTCTGTTTAGATCCTAAATGCTTAAACATGATACAAGTAGTGCACTGAGTGTTGTGTCAGCAAAAGACTGACTTCATTCTGTGTGTGAACAAGTCTCTCACTGTCCTTTTTGCAAAAGGTATTTAGTAACAGCTTACTGACCTGATGGCAGCATTAGTGGATACAATTTGTTATTTGTAAAATGTTCTGAAATCCCAGATTGGAAGGATTTCTGCCTGAAAAGTCAGGCAGAAGTTTCATTGTTATTTCACCTGTTCCCCATCAAGAGCTCAGGTAAGGCCCTCCTTCCTTACTGGTGTCAAAGACTAAATTGATGAGGATCATAGACACACAGAATGGTTTGGGTTGGAAGAGACCTTAAAGATCATCTAGTTACAGCCCCTTTGCCATGGCCAGAGGCACCTCCTACTAGATCAGGTTACTCAAGGCCTCATCCAACCTGGATTTGAACACATCCAGTGATGAAGCATCCACAACTTCCCTGGACAACCTGTTCCAGTGTCCCACCACTCTCAGAGTGAAGAATTTCCTTCTTATTTCCAATCCAAATCTACCCTCTTCCAGTTTCAGACTGCTACAGGCCTTTGTAAACAGTCCCTCCCCAGGTTTCTTGTAGACCCCCTTCAGGTACTGAAAGGCTGCTATAAGGTCTCCCTGGAGCCTTCTCTTTTCCAGGCTAAACAATCCCAACTCTCTCAGCCTGTCCTCACAGGAGAGGTGCTCCAGCCCTTTGATCATTTTCAGGGCCCTCCTCTGGACCTGCTCCAGCAGATCCATGTCCTTCTTATGTTGGGGGCTCCAGAGCTGGACACAGTACTCCAGGTGGGGTCTCACAGAATCCCCTCTCTCTAGCTGCTGGCCATGCTGCTTTTGATGCAGCCCAGGATACAGTTGGCTTTCTGGGCTGCGATCCCACATTGCTGGCTCATACGGAGCTTTTCATCAACCAGCACCCCCAGGTCTTTCTGCTCAGGACTGCTGTCAGTCCACACTCTGCCCAGCCTGTATTTGTGCTTGGGATGCCTTGTTTTTCCTTCACACTTGGTTTTGCTGCAATAAGCATATAAATGTGTTTGGTAAATGGGACAATGGCAGAACAGTTAAGGTGTGAATGTTAACTCCATGACAGATACCTGCAGAAAGCTGCCTCTGTCTCCCCCTGCCTTTTGTGTTACATGGATAACAGTAGGACCAAGACGTGCAGCTCTGTTCTATTACTACTGCAACCTGGAAGTGTCTTGCAAACATTTTCAGTTTCAGTTCTCTCTCTTGTCCTTTGGCACGTGTGTCCCATTGCAAACAGGATTCACCTGTAAGATACATGAGAATAATATGCTGCTGAGATAAACACCACTTGGTTCTTCAGTGGGGTTTTTCAGCTAAGCTTTCAAAAATACTTTGCAGTTCGTAAGGACAAGCTTGAGCATTCAAATAAGTTGTCTAAGGTATTAAAGTATTAGGGGAGGTTTGGGATTGTTCTCCTGATGGCAAATAGAAAAATAAAGTAATTGAAATTAAAACGCTAAATTTGCTAAGTGAAGAAATGGTTCACCAATTATATCCTACATACTTTATTATTATTATTTTTTTTTCATCTCTGACTAAGGACTTCTAACCTGGGCTCAGTGTTTCAATCTGTTGGGTATGTCCTGGAAGATGCTGAAAACTTCCATTTCATATTCTCTAATGGAAATTGAAAGTACTCAGCAAGTCTTGATTGATGTTCTTCAACAAAGGTCACAAAACAAGGTCAAAATTAAAACACTTGCAGGGGCAAGTCACTTTGCTAATAAGGCTTTTTAGGTATCAGGCTTTTGGTGGTGCCACATAGCATTTTTACTATTAACCCTGTAAATTTAGTAAGGCATTAATGTAGATCTTTGAGGTGTTAAACAGGATCCTTTTGGCTGTGCAGGTACAGTAGGTGTTACTTCGTCTTTCCAAGTGCTCATTTCTTCATGATTATTAGTGGGTGGGATTAGGTAGCAAGCTATGAGCTCTTTAGCTGGATCGAGAATTAAAATTGAATCTACTTTTGTCACTGAGTCAGAAATCAGTAATAAACTGTAGCTTCTAACTCTGCACACAGGAGACTGAACTGCCTGTTTGAAACTGTGTGTCAAGGCTCAGTAACAGCAGCTTTCTACCATACAGTAAACCCTCAGTAGGTACATGAGTGTACATGGTCACATACAGATGTGAAACTATGCTAAACAGAGGTATGGTTCTGTTCCCTTTACTTCCATTCATTTCTGCTGTCTCTTTCTCTGGCTCTGTAGTTTTCCCTTTTACCTTGTACTTTATAATGCTTTGTCATCACTCACCCCACCATTTCCACTCTTGCCTGCCTGTTTGCTGTGACTATTTTTAGACAGCTACTTTAGCCACTCTTGAACGGGAGCTTGTATCCCTGTCACCTGCCTACCTGCAGGCATCTCTTCCTTCCTCACCCACAGGAGCAGGCAGGAGAAGGTACAGGGAACCAGGCAATGCTACAGCAACAAACTGGGATGTGTCTTTCTGGCTGTTTGAAAGGTCGTGCTCTGAGCCTTGCTGGGATCTGCAGTTAGTGTCTAGAATGGCTTATTACATGTGAAACAAAACAACAGCCACATACCCCTTGAGAGCTAACACAGTATTTTACCTATATCTGTATCTATGCTACAAGTGCAGTATCTCTGTAACTGTGGTTGATTCAGGTGTCTGAGAGCTGGGACGTTGCTTCCACTTGGTGAATGTTCTACACTGACACAATCACAGTCTTGCAAAATGCTGAATAACTTTCCTGTCACTCAGGCTTTGTTGCTGACCTCCAGCTCTTCCTGACATGGGGGCCCTGTCTTGCAGCTCCACCAGTGCCCAAATTCATGGCAGAAGCTGACAAATTCCACATTTCTATTATTAAAAAAGAAACAAAAAGATGTAGATACACTGTTATTGCTATTAAATCATTCTACATCAGAAGCATACTACTATTTGATCACTACACCATTAGAAAATCTCCATCCTCTCTGGTTATCTCTGCTGATGCCAAAAATGTGAGCAGACTGTAAAAAGCAACTTTCCTGTTTCAAGTATTTATATACGCATGTAATATATAAAAAGAAACTGCCTATATTTGCTCCTTTTAAGGTTCAATCTCTTCTGTAATCTTTCTTCATTATTTGCAGTTTGGCTGTATGAGAGAGGCACCTGCTTGCTGAACAGGAACAATGAAGTGAAGTGATTAAGAGAGCTGAGAATTGTATCAGACAGGCAGCAAAATGTTGCAAACTAATAGTCTTTATAATATAAACCCATTGCAGCCTAGCAGAAACTTAAGTATTACGTTGTGGTAAGGTAATGTGGTCTTTTGCCTGAATAGAAGAAGCAAAGGTAGGCTAAAATGACTCGGAGAACATAATAACCAAAAGTCTGGAAGGTAAATAGTCATTTTCACAAATGCCTTCTTGTGAGTCGCAATGTCAGTGAATAATTTGTATTAAAGAGAGTCATAAAACTTGAGAAATTGATACATGACACCTGCACAACTCCTTCGGACCCTGAGTGTTCCCATTCAAGGGAATACTCCTATACCTGAGTCACCTCAAGAACAGGCCACAGGAGCTAACCGTGCAGCATGTGTTTGTGTCAGGGTATTGGGTAGCTGTTGATGGGATTGCAGAGAGGACTAGAAGTTGGAAGAATGGATCTTCCACAACAGTTGCACAAAAGCTCAGTTTTGCTTGTGAAGCTTTGTCTGCCATGTTGAACTGAATCCATGGCCAAGAGCCAGGCACATGGATGAGACACTCAGCAAAATTGCACATCACCCCCTTTTGATGAGAAGAAAACAGCCTGGCCATACCATTGATCTAAATACTCTTCAAGTCAAAGGAAGGCTTTGTATTGCATCCTTCAGCAGTTTGGTGTTTTTTACTGCTAATTGCTTGGATTTTCTTTCTTCTTCTACATACTTGTAGGTCACAAAATGATAGTGACAAAGAGCAAAGAGATTTGGAGAGAAGATTTCGAGAAAAAGAACCTGAAAGACAAAGGTATCGATTGGATGATGGCAGAAAGCATAGAGCTCACTATGAGTTTGACAAGTTTGTGAGAAGGAATGAAGAAGAGCTGAAATGGGGGAAAGGATACAACCAAGACAGAGGAAAGAAAGGGAACTACAACTACAGCTTCACTGTGGAGGCAGTAGACAAACTGGGTAAAGAGGACAAGTGTGATGACATGGCATCCAAAAAGGAGCGCATAAGAAATAAGGTTCTTTTATTCATTTAGGATAATCTTTCATTAGTTAAATATGCTTCAAGATCACAGGTTTTACTTTTGAAAAACCAGCATAAAGGTGCTTTTTTTTTAAAAAAAAAACAACAACAACAATTCTTTATTTCATTTTCAGTAAAACCCAGACTTTGGTCTGTATCAGAGGACAACAGCAGTTAAAATAAGTTAAGGGTGCAGGTCTCTGCTCATTCGTATTTACAATGTGTAGAAGACTTTCTGTCTTTGTTTTGAATGCAGCATGTTTAGAATGCTATTCTTGGAAGCCTTGTATTTTGTAGGTGTATTAAAAATTGCTGTGCTTCTGATCTGTAAGGAAATTGAAAAACTGTGGCACGCTAGTCTGCTAAAAATGTACTTTTATTACTCAGCTCATAAAGTAATTGTATTATGGGTTGGCCAGGCATTGCTCACTGGAGGAACTGTAAGAACTTAAAAAAATAGCTAATTCAGAGATTGTTGTATTTAGAGGGCATGGATGTGCAAACTCTTCATTATTGTACACCAGCCAGCAGGAAAGGGGTGTCATTTGGTTAGGACAAATTATCCTCCCACTGGTTGTCAGGGAAGGAGCAGGTGTAAGACTTGTGCAAGCGGGGCCTGTAGCAGGGTGTGTAGTAGAGCTGTTCTTTGTTGTCTCCCAGACACACGGGCCTCATTTTTCTCAGACTGATGTAATGGATGTGCCAGGGTCTTTTAGTGAGGTGGCTTTCCTTGTCACCCTCATTCTCTCTCCCTTCTGATCCTAGATTTTCCACAAGATATGACCGAAACACTTTTGTGTAGTAATTTATTCTGCATATAAAACTCTTCTTTCAAACCAAGTGACTGATCTGTGTTGTGGGCTGATCAGGAGTAAACCAGTTACATGCAGAGTGAGTCTGTACGGAGTGTGCACAGAGCAGGTCCAGGTGGACTCACTGTGAGTGTCAAGGAAGTCACCTTGAGAGCCTGGTGTGCCCTGCTTTGTGTTTTGCCAAGGCCAGCTGGGCAGTATGGGTGAGATTTATCTGTGTATCCACCTTAGCCACTTTGCACATACACCAGCTGCTCAAGCTGTCAGCAAAATGGCTAGTTCAGAAACTGGAAGATGGGAAAAAGAAATCTGATGAAATAATCTGCAACCTTGGATTTGGATGGTGGGTCTTGGGGAGCTTTTATCAAGCCTTAAGAAGCTGTGTCCTTTTTATTTCTTCCCATCACACTTCCAGTAGCTCGCCGAGTCTCGGGATTAGTCCGTGCTTCAAGGGCCAGATCTGTTCCCTAAACAAAATAAGCAGTATCAGTAGACTTTTTTGCAGAGTGGTGACATTTTTCCTTAGAGTATTTATCACGTAGATGAGTGTTAGCAGCTGAGTTTCCCAGCTTAGCTCCAGAATTAAGAATGCCAACACAAGGCTTAAGAGTGGATTACAAAATGGAAAGTTTCTGGTGTAACAGTTGTGCCAGTTTTCATGCAAACTGTGGGGTACAGAGTGTGATATGAAAAATCCTTTGGACCCTTTATGATAAACTTTCCAATGGGCACTGCTTGCTTGTCAGAGGATCTAGTTCTGTGCAGCTGTTTGTGATGTGGAAAGGTCTGTGTTAGGCATTTCCTACCACGCTACAAAGCACTAACTAGAATGATCTGGTTGTGTGGCCCAATAGTGAATCGTGATAGCTGGTCTAAAGAGGTGGAGAAAAAAAGTGGAGAAAAAAAGACAAACGTGAAGGAAAAAGAAAGAAAAAGGTAGAATGCATATTGGGAATTTAAAAAGAAAAGAGGAACAAAAGACCAGAATGACTTCAAATTATGAAGGTAGTTGAAAATTAATATAGTTTGATGTAGAACAGTCTTAATGCTCTGCCACTGTCTTAAAATAGGCTGTGTAATTTTGTTTGCTGAACTTAACACAAGATGTTGGTCAAAAAACTCCAGGTTTGGTGAATGGGTTGCTTCTTAATGTTAGAAATCGGTATTTGTGAGAATAAAATACTCTTTACTAGGAAAAGGCTTAAGCAGAGTTTCTAAACAGTATGTTTTATTATTAAAACCTCAAGCAGAAGTGCTCCCGGGAGCTGTGGAACATCACCACCTGCTAGTTTGAGGCACCTTTTCCTTGTAAACTGGTTCCTTCTTCCATTTTCCAGCGATCACATCAGCGTGTGTCTGACTGGGGCATTGACAAAGCCTGTACTCACTTTGTTAGCAGTGGGTGCTTCCCCCCGGTCTCCTGCCCGGTGTGGAAGGCATGATGAAGTGGAGCAATAACTGTGCAGTTTTATTTTGATATGTATAATTCAAATGTGCCTTCCATGTTTAAAAGGTGGTAACGATTGATGATTTGAAGAGCACTGCACACTTACCAGTTGGGAAAGTTCAGCTGAGGATAGTTTTATAGCTGTTACCTGCTAAACTGCTCTCTGTTTCGCTGTACTTTTTGGCTTAGATTTATTATTTGCCATTCATCTGTAGAGTTCAGAGTGCTCAGGCTATTGTTCTTCTCAGTTGATGTTAGTAAAGGTAGCAGCATTTTTCAGAGTTTTGCCTGTAATACTGTGTTAAATAATTACCTGCAGTATTTCTCGTGGTTTATGTCAAACGTATCATAGGATCTTTAATTTTTACAGCTCTCCTCATTGATGCAAAATGCTGGGCTCCCAAGAATCGTGTTACAAACAAGACAGATATTAAAGAGTAGATTTCCATTACACTCCATTTTTTTTTCCACGGGTCTTAGGAAATGTAAAGGGATTTAACACAAAATCTACTTTCTTCACAAACATTCATCACTTTAAAATCCCGCACACGTATCCCCCCCAGGTTTCCTCAGCATGTTAACCTCCTCCCCTTCCTGTGCTAACCACCTCTCCTTCCTTCTAGGATCGGCCAGCCATGCAGTTGTACCAGCCAGGAGCTCGCATCCGAACGCATGTGGCATCTACAAGTAAAGCCTTTGACTGTGGTGGGAAAGCCTTTGAAGATGCTCTTGAGAAGAAGTATGAGGCAGATAATTCAGCTGGAGGAGGTTCTGAGAAGAGCGAAGAAGCCGAATAAAGCGAACTGAAAGACTGGTGAAAAGGGATGAACTTTTAAGATTCGGTGTCATCACAAAAAAAGCAAACCCATAGGGCTGTTTCAGAACTCCACAGGCGATTGCACCACCCAGATTAGAATAGCTCTGCCTCTTACTTTCTGTAGAATGAAGGGCAGAGTGACTAGAGACGGCTGAAGGATCTTACAGCAAAGGACTGTTGTTGCCTTTTTACAGAAACCACCGCAAACGCTATTTGCCTAATTTAAAAGCAGTTCAATATTTTATTAGATTTACCTTGAAATAGAAAACCTCTAATAGTTTTGAAGGAGTTATTTATATAAGACTTTTCAGGCGCTATTTCACCTTTTCAAGTCTAAAGAAACGAAACGTAGATTTGCACCAGTTGGCAGTCTGGGGCGCTTGACGTGCATTCGGTGCATGACGTGAGGGTCACGCGAGCCCTCCCTGCTGCGGTCCCACCTGCTCCGAGCGGCCCTGCTCGGAAGCTCTGGAGCCAGCAGCCTCTGCAGGATGGGGGCCACGCTTTGCACAGCTGTGGGAAATGCCCGTTGGTATCCGCACCTCATTGTGTTCACGTTGTTTTCCAGTTAGCTGTAGTGTCAGTTCAGTGTTAGTGCAGCTACAAGTGTGGTGTTAGAGAGCTCCTCATTTTCTGAGCCACTTCTGCCTTTTATGTTTTAATAGATACTTGTGCTTAAAAGAGCAAAGCTAACGCAGACCTCAGCACTTAATCTACAAGGTTTTAATAAATTAGCTTTTTTTTATGCTTTTGACACTAAAAAAAAAAAAAAAGTGGTTGTACAGTGATGACTTTTTATAAGCTAATGTTGCATCTAAGTTGCAGTCGCGGGATTTGGCAAACGTACGATACGTGGATGTTCTGTAGTTCTATTTGATACGAAAATAAACACACATGAATGTCATCTGCAAACTACCCCTTTTGTAAGATCTAGGCCAAATTCTGCCCTTTGATGTGTGGATCTATCTCCCGTGGGTTTCAGTGGTAGCCGCGTGTTTACAGGAGGGCAGGACACGTTCATTTATATTTCATGGCTGAAAATTTCTCAGTCAGCTGAAACCGAGACTTGCTTTGTCACTGAACTTCAATAGTAAGATATTAATTTATTTTTACATCCTCTTTGAACATTTTATTATTAAGCATAACATCTAATTGTTCCAGACTGAAAAAATATTTATTGTATTTTCCCAGATATTAAGCATTAAATAAAATAAAAGCAAAAAGATTTTGACCACGTTTTTGTGACACGATCTTCTGCAATTTTTCTTACTCTAGAAAACTCAAGTTAAGATGCTGTCCTACTTTGTATTCTTCAGAATTAGGGAACAATACAATTGAGAAGTATTTTAATATCAAGCTACATGAGATGCCAACTAAAACTACTCCCAAGCTTAAGTAAAACTACTGTTAGAGAATCACTTGGGGTTTGTTCCATCTGAAGTTTAGCTTGTTTGCCAAGTTTATCCTGTCTGCAGAGAAAGGAGTTTGTCTTGGCTTCCTGCCTGAGTCAGGTGGTGTTAGCACAGAGCAGGCTTTCCCCTCAGGGAAGGAGGCTGGCTCGGTCCAAGGAGAAGGAGACTTGCCAGGAGGATTCTCCTGCAGTAGAGCCAGGCAGAGCTGAGACCTTCACCAGATGTGGGTCTGCTCAATGGTTTCCCACCCATTCAGATACCCAGGGGAGGCTGAAGGAGGGGGTCTCACCTGTGAGGAGGACCCGCAGCACACAGAAAAGCAGTGAGTGGTTTTATACATGCTGACAAACTCCAGCTTGGTATCTTTTGGCCAACAGTGGCTTTGAGACTACTCCCCCACCTTCACCTGATTGCCTAGGTTATAAAGCATCTCTTGATAGCATTATATGTAATTAACTAGCTGTAGCAGTTAATTAATTAGCAGTAATATTCCATTCGAGGCTTCTTATTTTCCATCTCTTTTAGTTACCAGAAAGTGGACATCATACCTCAACTCGGTAAAAACTCCCAAGGTTCAAACACCCCTGTCCACCAGGTCACACTGCCGTGCCCTCTCCAGTGGGGATTCCTGTGGCCTGGTCGCTTGTTTCTGCTTTCTTGTGAGTGCTGCCTCCCGCACGGTGGGCAGAGAACCTGCCCATTGACTTCTGTATCCACATGAAAGGAATACTCAGGACACGTTGGGACGTGGAGAGTGCACTAGTCAGAGTCTACCCACGGCTGCATCCCAAGCTGCCTCCCCAGCAGCCCTCACACGCCTGACAGCTCAGCTGTGCCACTCAAGGAGCTCTGGGGACAACCTCTGTTATTCATTGGGTACTGGCACCTAGTCCTCCCGCATCTGAGGGTTGGCCAGCAGAAGATACTGGCCACCATCAGCAGCACCCGAGCATTTCTTTAGCCATGCAACACCTGCCACAGCAAGCTCAGGAGAGACAGGAGCAGCAGAGCAGCACCAGGAGCCCCGGGTGCTGCCCGCAGGCTTTCTGCTAAAGCCCGGCCCCGAGGAGCTGCGGAGCTGCCCCTCTCAGCGCTGCCGGCCACCCGGGGCAGTGCCCGCCGGACGCGAGGGAGCACCTCCCGGGAACGCTGCCAAAGCCACGGCCCAAGGAGCAGAACCGCAGGGCCGAGCCCCTGCCCCAACAGCTGCCAGAGAGAGCCGCGGCAAGGCCGGGGCCTGCTCCCCTCGGAGGAGCTGCCACCTGCTCCGCGCTCGCTCCCTCCTTCCGCGCTTCCCGCTGACACCCGCTGACTGCAGCTCGCAGCCTGCCTTTGTGCCAACCCAGCCTGGCGGGAGAGCTTCAGTGCCACAATGGGGACGTTGTTTCGCGAACTCAGCCCCGCCGAAAGGAGCTACGGAGTGGGAACTGTGTCCGGTTCCCTCGCAGCTGGCGGTGGTGCCAGCTGTGTCCTCGCTTTGAGAGCGTCAACGCTCCACGTTTCATAAAAATCTTCCCCACCTTGGTAAGTTCACGGAATTTTTGTTGCCCTGTTTCTTATCGAGTTCCGAGGTTACTGAGGTTTAGCATTGTGGAAATTACCCTGCCTGTCGAACTGGAATCGGGCTGCGTTTTGTCACGCACTGTTGTGATGCGGAATGTGAACACTCGATAAAACAACAACAACGACAAACAACGTATTTGTGCCTGTTGCAGTTTTAAAGAGAAGCTTATTCAACTCCAAAACACAATACTGACAACTTCACATTCAATTTTTAAACACATTCCACTGCTTCTTTTCATTTAAAATCAGGGAAAGGAGAAGGTAAATAAATGAAAATGAAATTAATAAAACTATTTCATCTGGAAGGGACCTACAAGGACCATCAGTCCAACTGCCTGACCACTTCAGACTGACCAGAAGTTAAAGCGTGTTCCTAAGGGCACTGTCCAAATGCCTCTGAACACTGACAGGCTTGGGGCATCGACCAGCTCTCTGGGAAGCCTGTTCCAGTGCTTGACCCCCCTCTCAGTGAAGAAACGCTTCCTACTGTCCAGCCTGAACTTCCCCTGGTGCATCTTTGAACTATTCCCATGCTTCCTCTCTCTGGATCCCAGGGAGAAGAGCTCAGTGCCTCCCTCTCCCCCTCCCCTTCTCAGGAAGCTACAGAGAGCAATGAGGTTGCCCCTCAACCCCCTTTTCCCCAAACAAGACAAGAAGCACATGTAAGCACCCAGATAAGGTATCTTAAGCTGAAGTCATAGAATAGTTTGGGTTGGGAGGGACCGTTAAAGGTCAGCTAGTCCAAGCCCCCTGCAGACATCTGCAACTAGATCAGGTTCCTCAGAGCCCCATCCAACCTGGCCTTGAAGATTTCCAGGGATGGGGCTTCTACCACCTCTCTGGGCAACCCGGGCCAGTTTCACCACCTCAGGAATGAACGGCTGCGGAAGTTACACCTGGAGCAAGCGCGTATGGTGTGCTCTGCCTCGGCACACGGCTTCCCGCTCCCTGGGACCCCTCCCCAGCCCACGGTCCCAGTGATGCTTCGGCGTGGGGTGCCCAGGGCGACTTCCTCGCTCGGACCTTGACGCCGGGCGGGGAACACCTTCCCCAGGCCCCCTCTCGCGGAGGGGCAACTGCGCCCGGCTCCGCCGCCTCTTCGAGCCTCCCGTGACCCGCGGGCCGGCGGCGCTAACGCTTCACGCCCGCCGGGCAGCACCCACCACACGGCCGCGCCTGCCGGGGGCTCGCCCGCAGCGCGAAAAGCGGGCCCCGGCCGCCTGCTCGCTGCCACGGCCAGGAGAAGGCCCGGAGGCGGGATACGGGATGGCCGTGTTCCCGGGGCAGCGTTATAGCGTTCTCTCTGTCCCCGGCAACCGCCGGACCTGCGCCCCGGGATCGCTCGCCTCTCTCCGCGGGGGCTGTGGCGGCGGAGCACCACCACCACCACCACGCCGCCGCCGCCGCCGCCGCAAGGCAGGCCGCCCTTTCAGCGCGCCGCCCTCTCAGCGCCGCGGGGCCTAACGGTGCGGGGCAGCGTGAAGCGGTCGGTGCGCAGCGGAGCGACGGTACAGGGGAACCCCCGGGGCCGCGCGGCCTCCACCGGCGCCGGGCGGCGCCACAGCCCCTGCCCCCCCGATTGGCGCGGCGGGAGCGAGGGGGCCCCCCCCCCCGGTGCAGCAGCGCCCCCTGGTGGCTGGGAGCGGCGGGCGGCGCCGAAGGACTTGCGGGGGGATCTTGGGCGGACGGTCGCCGGTCGCCGCGCGCCCCGGCGACACGTGATTAGACCCTCGCGCTGCCCTCTCGGCCGGCTCGCCGCCTCGCCCGCCACCGGCAAGGGGGGGGGTGGAGCGGGGCGGGGCTGCGCCCAGCGACGGCGCTTCCGGTTGGGCGGCGGGCGGGCCCGGGGGAGCGATAAAGCGGCCGCTATTCGGCCGCGCGCCTCCTCCCGGAGCCCCCCCCCCCCCCCGCCCCCCCCCCCCCCCTCCCCCTCCCCTCCCCCCTGCTCCCATCGCCCCCCCCCCCCCCCCCCCCTCCTCCTCCACGGCTCGAGCCCGCGAGCGCTGCCGGCCCGGCCTTGCTGCCGTCACCGCTGTTGGCGGGGGAGCGCCCGGCCCCTCCCCCC
>WTSP01017519.1:0-40074 GCA_025331215.1 Actenoides lindsayi
CAGGAGAGACAGGGACCTGTTGGAGCAGGGCCAGAGGAGGCCACAGCAATGATCTGAGGGCTGGAACCCCTCTGCTGTGAGGCCAGGCTGAGGGAGCTGGGGTTGGTCAGCCTGGAGAAGAGAAGGCTCTGGGGAGACCTTGCGGCCTTTCAGTACTTAAGGGGAAGTATCAGAAAGATGGGGACAGACTTTTTAGCAGAGCCTGTTGTGACAGGACAAGGGGTGATGGTTTTAAACTAAAAGAGGGGAGATTTAGACTAGAGAGAAGGAACAAATTTTTTATGTTGAGGGTGGTGAAACCCTGGCCCAGGTTGCCCTGAGAGGTGGTAGCAGCCCCATCCCTGGAACCGTTGCAGGTGAGGTTGGCTGGGGCTCTGAGCACCCTGCTCTGGTTGTAGATGTCCCTGCTCCCTCCAGGGGGCTTGGACTCGATGGCCTCTAAAGGTCCCGTCTAGCCCAAAGTATTCCATGATTCTATGAATATTTCATCAGAACAATGGTTTGCAGCAATAACTGATTTTAGTAATCAAGAAGTTTACCATACATTAATAAGTAATAAATGGAATTTAAAGCAGAATATAGACTTTATATTGCACCCTTCTGTTGCTTTCCTTGTGCAATCTGCTGCTTTGCTGGTGAAACCTTTCACTCCTTGACATGGAATCAGCACCTTTTAAAATGCCTGTTGAACATCAAAGTTACTCTACCTTAGCAATGGCAGTTGTGTGACCAATTAACGTAGGCACAGTATAGGCAGATTTTGTACTCTTCATGCAGACTGATGGGCTTTACTGAAGTCAGATTACACAAGAATACTTTTTAGTGTGTTAGTGCATTTACTTTTCTGAATCCTATAAGGTTTAAGATCTGGCTGTATCATCACACAGCAGGGATGGGAATTCCACGGATCACAGCTCACTGATACTTCCGAGAACCCTATTGTGTCCTACCTGTGAACCTCTTTCTGTGTTCTACCTCAGAACCCCTTCCTGTATTCTATCTGGGAACCACTCTCTGTGTTCTGCCTGGAAAAGTTCTACTGAACTTTAGGAATCCTTCTTACAGACACTTTCATGTATGCAATCATCTGACTGAGAGGATGCTGATCAGATAGTTCTGTCCACTTTCACATCACTCTTCACAGGCAAGAATTAAAAAAAAAAAAAAATTTAAAGCACATCCTTTACTTTTATTTACCACTGCCTCCCACACAGTGAAAGCCAGGCACTCTTCAGACCACCTATGAAAGGACTGAGGTGTCGTTTTCCTCAGTCAGCTAATGAAGAGCTAGTGCTGAAACACCCTTCTGCCTAGCTGACAAAATTACTGTCCTTTTTAACTCGAATTCTTTGAAGAACAGAGGAGATATATGCTCTGTCAACATGTCTAAGTTTAACCTAAAATACCCTCTGAAGTACTTTGCTAACACTGTAGTGTCTGGAACCTGCAGGCTTCTCTCCAAATCTCAAGCTGCCAGAACTGAATAAACTCTTTTAAATTGAGAGAGACCAAGCTATTACCACTGGGTTAGCCTTTGCTTGTGACATGTGGCAACCACAGGAATAAAAAACTCAGACTGGTGAATCGGTTTCAGCACTGCAAATAATCAACACAGCAGATGAAGAAACGATAAATTTTTTTGCCGTAACTCCCTAATGGTTTTGCTGTTTAGAAGGCAAATTCTCCTCTTAGACATGATATTTGAGATGATATTTTATATATGCTTGGAATCCATAGCAATGAAATCAGTAACTCCAGCTTTGGATTTGTATTTTATGCATATATCCCTTCTCCTTGCTCCCTCCTGTGTATGCCTTCCCTGCATCTCATCTCCTGCCTTCACCTCCTCCTCTCATCTCCATCCTACTTCTCCCTGCTGTCTGTTTGTCCTTCTTCACCAAGTGCCTGAGCATTTGGTCACCCCTGAATCTGCTGCCTCTGTTTATTTTCTCTTTTCCCACTAGCCTCTTTGCCTCGCAAGGTTTAGTTAGGTCATGCTATTCCTTGGCTCTGTCAGGAGGATGCCAGAGGCAGTAGTAGCAGGCACAGAGGAGGGATATTAAAATGCCACCTGCCCATTTTCTGCTTAGCCTCTGAGCAAACTTTTCACACTTAACTTCATTGAGTAGATGTATAATGTGGAAAGCTTAGTCAAGAAAAACATTACTAAGTGTCTCAATATGGCAAGAATGCTAAATCTATATTTTTAATGTACCTCTAGCATTCTGACCTCAAAGGTGTCTTAGCTTGCAAGTCTGTCTGGACAAACAGCAGGAGAAAAATGAGCTACTCTGTCAGGAAAAAATTCCTAGAGGCTATTGGTGCAGCTGGCATGAACCACTTTGAGTGAGGTGAGGGAACTTGGGGACAACTGGTCAGGTTTAAATGAGCCACGCTGTGGAATACAGCTTAAATAACACAGTTCTGCAATACTTGGTATCATGTATCTTTGTTGTTAGGAGGCAGAATTAAAGCTGATGTGCATCTTGTATTTCAGCTTCAACATAACATTACTTCCAGAGGTAATTTCAGCTTTATCTGGTCATGCCTTCAGAGAGAATTTCATATTCAACCCCATCAAAAATACTGCAATGTCTTGCACACAGAGGAGTATCTTAATAGGAATATCAGCATCGGTAAGTTCTGGAACAGGTATAGTCTGGAAAAGCAGTGATACATTTTAGTCACCTCCACATCTATCACAAGCAAGCACTGCAAAATTCAAACACACACACACACGAGCATATATACCAATATATATGAGTATCTGTGCATTTGCATTTTAAATCTGCATATACATATATATACACACACTTGTTGTGATGTCACGTTTATTTGGTTCCTTCCCCATACTCACACTAACATCTTTCTCTTGCTTCTCTGTGCTGACAAGAAAGAATCCTTGAAGAAGTAGGAAAGCTGAGAATGAGAGTTCTTAACTAACTCTGCATAATTTGGCACAGCTTCAGGGCCATCCAAGGGGCAAGGCCACCCTCCCCACTCTCACAGTCACTCTTACCTTGCTGAGTATCTTTTGGCCAAACAATTTCATTGACTGACTCCAACTGACTGTCCTTACAGACACGTTCTTTCTAGAAACTCCTTCTGAAATGTCTGATTCCAGCTGGGTCCAACATTTCTAGTATACAGCAAAGGCAGCATGTGCTTGTGGGAGCTGCTTACTCACAGTCTTATTCAATGGGACTGCTATTTTAAGATGTTTTGAAGAGCACAACTTGATACAGCTCCAGCATTCAGACTGATTGATCCACTGAATTTGTTCCCACTTTATGTTAAGGAGGCTCAATACCATAAACCCAGCCCAACAAGAGGATGGGTACCAACCCTTGTTAGGGTTGTTGGAAACAAACTGCAGGTAAACCTTGCAGTAAAGTTCAGAGAAGTGAAAGTAATGTGTGGGATTGTGATCCTTGTGATAGTAACCTACAAATGTAGCTAACTGTTATCCATTATCATATGGGGAAAATAATCAGAAATGTCTATTGTGTGCTCCTTCCAAATGCACTTATAACTAAGAAAAAAGAGGCTTCTTCTCCTCTGGCAGAGAACTGGGTTGTACAAATACATCAGTGATAGTCAAGCACGCACCAGCTTACACTATGGACTGACAGACCAATACACCCCTCTTGACCTTTCCTCCCCTGACTTGTCTGCCCGCTTCTACAGCAACGCCTGGGCACTGCAGGGGTCCTTCTGGGAAAGGCAGGACATGGGGCAGTGGCAGGCAGGGCTGGCAGGCAGGCAGGGCTGGCAGGCAGGGCTGGCAGGCAGGGCTGGCAGGCAGGCAGGGCTGGCAGGCAGCCGGAGCGCAGGCTGCCTGCTGACCCACAAACACCTGCAGAGGAGTCACAGCTACCTTGCTGTGGCAACACAAACAGCAGATCAAGCATCGCAGGGCTAACAACAGTCTGCCCTCAAATGCTGAGAGTTTTAAAAAACATTCATACTTTGCCTTTGGGCCTTTTGCAGGCTGCTGACTTTTTCTGTGGTGCAGAGATAATTTCAGCTAAAATGCAAATGTTTTTATAGTAATGCATCGCCCTTTTTGGCTGATGGGGTGGAGGCTTCACTTGTTTCTTAATCAGTCTGAGAAAAGAACAATGTCCTCTCCTTGCTGCCATCCATTTCCCTGTCCCTTCCTCTTCCACACCTCCTACCCAACCCTGTATTTGTCCCTGCTCACTGCAGGGGGGGTTGGACTAGCTGACCTTTAAGGGTCCCTCCTACCCCAAACCATTCTGTGGCTCTATGATTTATGTTTTACTCCATCAGGCATTTCTGTCCCTCTCGTTAACAACGAGCCAGGATCTTATTTTCATATTTTTTTCTAGTTAATCTGTTTTCCATGTCATCATAATTTTTGTAAGCAAAAGCAGCCTCTGTGTAATTGTACTTTCTACTGAAGCTCAGATGACTGTATTACCAGTGCCCCTCACGGGTACGTGTGTGGAAAATATCATCATCGTTGTATTTGTATTGCATTTATTCAAAGTTCAGTAGAATTACTCCCTCTAAAACCAGCTTCTTATTTCAGATGGGCATTTTTTTCCAAATAGCAAAAAAGAGATTTCCAAAGCAAAACAGGGCGCAGCCTAAAATCCTGAGTAGCACCCTCTAGTGTAAACGTGCTAATGCTGCAGGAAAGATTTCATGTATGCCTTTTTTTTAGAGGAATGACATGGAAAGTAAAGAGGAAAAAGAATATCGTGAACTCATGTAAACCCCATTTCATATCCTTAGGTCTTTCCTTGTTTAGTGAAGCATATAAGCTATGCTTAACCTGGAGCACCTACTTTAGTTGTAATAACTTTAAGGTAATTTTGTAGGTAACATTCTTGGTGAAAAAATGGCTTTTTCAACAAGAACCTCTGAATTTTTCCATTTCCAGAAAATTATATCAAGAATATAAAATGTGATAGAGTTTTGCTGGTGAAATTGCTGATGTGATTGTGCAATTGCGCTGCTTACATAATCCAGTACACGCAAGTCTCTGATACTGTGAATTAACATCACGGTCTAAATTAACATAATGGCACTTAAGTACCCTCAAGCCCTTTGCTTCATGTCAGAATGTTTCTGTCAGCAAAGATAAAGACAGAAAAGTGAGTGTTTTATAACTGAGACACAACAGAAGGAAGTCTAATTCCACTTCCCTTTTGTTGTAAGTCAGGCAGGGGACTAAAGGAGAGGTCCTGAGAAACCTTCCATGATTTAGTGATACAAATGCAATATTATCCTAAGAAAACGGTGAACACAATAAATCTTTTCAGAACACATGACAGGCAACTGTTTCTTAACTCCCACAGCCTTCTAAAAATGCAGTTCAACTACCCTGAGATTTTTCTCTGAAACTGAGTCCGCTTAACAACTGTCTTTTGTTGTTAATGAAATATGAGTGTTGTCTCATTCCTTCTTTCACTATTTTTCCATTTTAATACATTTTCCCTTTTGTCTTTCTTTGTTACCCTCCCTTGTTATTTTCCATTCTCTTTTTTTCAGTCTTTTTGCTTTTCCCTCCAGCTTCAATTTCTGCATGATGTTCCCTCAGTCACTCCTCATACATGATGGTGCCTTGCAGCTCTGATGACAGTTAACAGTATTCCAGCCATGTCATCATATGGCAATTTTGTGTAGATTATAAATGACGGGGTGCTTTTCCAACCTTTATCATAAACAGTGTCTTCAATGAGCCAGTGTTTTCTTGAGAACCTCCCATATTTTGCAAATGGCAAGTGAAGGAACGAATAAAATTCATAGCTTGAAATTTGTTCTGTACATTCTGAAAATGTAGCTTATTTTCCCTCAGCAAATATCCAGTTGGAAGGATTTTCCCCCCAACTACATTTCCTAAGGCAGAATAATAACTGAAGCCTTTTTCTAAAATAAAGCACAGTCCCAGCACAGTCCCAGTTAGACCTTTATGGCTGTGGGGTCTCACGTTCTAGTCTGGTTGAGCTGGTTATCAATTCCTACTCAGGCTCCTAGAAGAGAGGCTTGTGCTCTGAGCATCGCTAATTGAAATCCATGTCACGTGCTGGGTTACTCATGAAACCTGTCTTTACTCCTGACATAAACATGTTCTTTTACTGGATAATGTCAGCTGAATTTGCCTCTGTGATTATTGTAGGAGCTGACAAAAGCAGTATCACAGAGTAACACAGAATCACAACATGATAGGGGTTGGAAGGGACCTCTGTGTGGAGATCATCTTGTCTAGGCCCCATTCTCCATCAGGGTCACCCAGAGCAGGTTGCCCAGGCCCACATTTTCAAGGTGGCTTTGGAATCTCCAGAGAAGGAAACTCCACAACCTCTCTGGGCAGCCTGGGCCAGGCTCTGTCACCCTCACAGGAAAGAATTTTTTCAAAGTAAAGCAGTATAATCACCTTTGGCTTGGCACAGAGAACAGATCCTAAATGCTGCCTATCAGAATGTTTTTGATTATGTAATATCTGGAAAAACTACTAAAACCAGATTAATCTAAACTGCTGTCTTTTGCCATACTATGGACCAGCCCTTCTATTCATCGGCTGGGGTGAAATTGCCTTTTCCCAGGCCAAGTCTCTACCACACCAGGATATTCAAGATGATCTGAGGGCACAAGTTGGTCTTCATTTGAGAATCACTCAGGAAAGGATAGACATTATATTCTTACTGCTTGCAGGTGGCCCCAGGTGAACCTCATGAGGTCCAAGGAGGCCAAGTGCAAGGTCCTGCACCTGCGTCAGGGCAATTAATTAATTCAGTTAATTGAATCTGCTTGCAAGGGTATGATAGGTGAGCATCAACCTTGACTTGGAAGTATTTAACTGTGCATAAAAGCAAATGTTATCTTGGAAAATAATATTTTTCTCTAAATGACAGGATTACTGAGATTTTCCTGTGAATCGAAGCATCTTGCTCATCTTTCCTTTGGAATTAGAATCATGAACTCAGTTTCTCAGCAGAAAGAACTATTCTCTGAGTATTACAGAATGGAGCTATACAGTGGACTACACTGGGATCAGCATTTTTGCCTTCAATATCGTACATTTCTGATTGTATCAGTATTGTAAGGAAGCCAGAGCTACAAAAACTTTGGCCAGTGCTCTCCTTATTAGTTAAAAAGTACTGCATTCTTATCAAAGTGCTGATGGCAACTTCTGTAACCTTCTGAAAATGGAAGCACACCCCTGAAAACAGTCAATATGCTTTACAAATTTTTGAAGAAAAACCTGGGAAAGGAAGAACGTTTTTCTTGACATTTTAAAAGAGAAATGACTGGCTTCCATGCCCATGCTCTCAATTCCCACAGAAACTGCAAGCCAGCAAAAAAATGTTTCCCCAAGCACTTTGTATTGTGTTATTTGTTGTTACAGAAGGGATTACTTTTCATCAGCTTAGCCCTGGAAAGATGAAATATTAAACCATGTCACATGGGATAAGGAGACAGTGAAGGGTGTGATTCATAATTTTGAATGAAAAAAAGCTGGCATAAAATTAACTGCTCAGCGGGCAGAGCTGGCTCATTGTTCTGCTGGTTTCAACATGGCACTCCTTTCTTTTCCTCTTTTACTTTGTGCCTTCAGATTGTGAAACATCAATTGATTTTCCCTGTAAGTTGCAAAGAGTTTTATTAATTGATTAAGAAAGAGTAACCCTGACTGGAGATTCCATTGCTATGGGCCATACCACCTACCACTGGGCAAACAATGGATCTTGTAGCCACTTGATAGCACCATTCCTGAAAAAGACTTTCTCTGTCTCTTTGGTGTTATAAAAGGGTAAGATACACTTACTGCCCATTGCTTTTCTGGAAGACAAGTAATCCCTTGAGAAGATGAGAAACTAAGTATTGTATTTATTTCTCACAGGGCCCCGTTGAATTTGGATCAGTGATGAAGAAATTATTGGCTCTGTAGAGACCTAAAGGAAAGGACATTTGACAGATGTCTGTTGCACTGACATTTTGAGAAGCTGTAACACTCCTAGGAAGCTCAATTTCATTTTTCAGAATATACTTTATAGGAATATTATTTACAATAAATATATTTTACAGAATGAAGCATGATTATTTCCCCTCTTTTTTAATATTAAATAGCAGATGAAATTATTATGCACAGTAACAGTGCAGCTTGGCCCCCAGGCCAAGCATCCTGTGCTAGATCATCATGCACCACGTCGCCCGAAAGATGACAGTAATGGATGGAGCCGTGTTTGGAAATGCACCACTGTTTAAATTGCAGTAATTCCAGTATATTTAAAGGGTTCAAGTCGTGCATGACATTTCTTCTTTTGGGATGGCGGGAGAAAGAAAAGACTTAATGGTAACTGTCTCTTTTTTATTTTCTGCTGATGGCTTCCAGCTCTGTATTCGCTATTTTGTCTTCTGGTATTTGTCTGCACTGATTCCCTACTGTTTCATTAAAAGAATGTTTCTGTTATATCCTAGTTTCTCTTGAAGGAAATAAAGCCTGCTCTTCCTTATCACTCTATAGGTTGAAGAAGCAATAAATCCCATCTGGCAAATCCCAATTTTCAGCCTGGTATGTGAGCAAGTTCTGATGTTGGACCTCAGGCTGCTCCAAGCCGCATTTATCTCAGACCAGTGCAGGGACATTTATTGCCCAGAGTAACAATCTAGAAGATTTCTTCAGAAATTACTATTTGATATTGTGTTTTTGATTCTTCTACAAATCAATGCCATGAGGTTTGCAAATGAAGCATTGGAAAGATTTTTTAATGAGGGACATGCAGAGGGGAAGAGGGAAGACAAAAACCAACCAAGCTGTATTTGCAATTGAGTTTAATAGTCATGGGGAGCTTGAGATGGTGCCCAGATAGCAAGGACTGGATCCGAGGACCAGATGGATCTCTGCCCAGTCAGCATTCCTAACGCTGTCACACCTGAAATGAACACGGGCACTGGAGGAGGAGCTGGGGGGTCAGGTTTGATGCCATCTTTAGCACGAGGAGAAACGTGAAAGCCATGAGCAGCTGCACCTTTCACAACTGCACCGGGACGAGCAACCTCTCTGATCCCGTGGTAACACTGAAATCATGTTTCCCTGTCAATGCCAGCAAAGAAATTAAGGTTTGGATGAAGAAGGCTCGGGGTAACTCCTACACGCTGCAGCAGTGTGTGCGTGGAGTCAGCCAGGCAGAATTCCTCTGCTTGCCTGTAAAGGAGGTAAAAGCCTTAGCTTTCTTTAAAAATGCAAACATTTTATGCCTGGCAGGGCGAGGAGGAGCAGAGGAAAGTGACAGGGCTCCCAGGGCTGGACGCAGCCTCTGCACGCAACAGTCGGAACCCCAGGTCAGCAGGGGGGGGGCAGGCAGAGCCCAGGGCTGCTCCCGGGACCAGGTGAGGCAGATCGCTGCCAAACCGCCCCACAGCAGCTCCCTGCACGCCCTCCCCTCACAGGGCAGGCAGTCCCCGAGGGGGAGGGACATCTGGGTAATCCGCCATTGCGATTGGATAGCGCTCTTGTCAATCGGTAGGCGGGGCGGGCCGCTCGTTGGGGCGGGCGGGATTGGGTGTCACGTGAGTGCGCGCGGCGGGCGCATGCGCAGCTGCGGCGGGCGCTGAAATTCAAATCCGAGGAGCGGTTGGGGCTTGGCTCGGCTCGGGGCGGCGGCAGCGGCGGCAGCAGCAGCAGCAGCAGCTATGGACCCGTTCACTGAGGTGAGGGCGCAGCCTGGGCCGCGTCCGGAGTCGTGAGCCGTGCAGGGGGCGCGCCTGGAGGGGTTCGGCCCGGGGAAGGGGCGTGTTGCCGGTGGTGGAGGAGCTGCTCCCTCTGGCCGCGCTCTTGGGGCGAGGGGTTTCTTTGAGCCCCGGCTCTCGGTTGGGTTCTGTCAGCGCCTCTCGTCCCCGGTTCCATTGCTGCTGGGATTTGCGGCAAGCCTCTCTCCCTGCAACGAGGAGACGCTCTGCCCCTTCGTCTTGCCTGGGCTTGTACCTTCAATACTGTAGCCGCCCAGGCGGTTGGGGGGTTTAGGAGAGGGCAGGGGCGTTATTCGTGCAGGGCTTTGTGCGGGAGAGGACCTGTGCTCAACCCGGCTGATATTTTACAGCGTTTCCTGGCGCTTTACTCTTTCCCTTTCACCTGCGCCTGGCAGATAAGGTTTTCAGCTGAAGCAGAAGGGACCTGGGAGCTGTTGGGAGTGGGATTGGCACGGATCCTGCCTGCCAGAGAGAAAGGCCCAAGGCCCCTGATTACAAATGCACCCTATTTGATATTAACCATCAGCTCATCGTTGGTCTCGATGATCTTAAAGGTCTTTTCCAACCGAAACGATGTTGTCGTTGCTGCCGTGTGTGATTGGTTGCTTTCACTGGCAAGCACAGTTCCTCTTTTTTTTTTGTTTTTTAAATAAATCAGCTGTTAGGGTGGACTTGTCTTTGTGTGCTCGCATTTTACAGAGGCATATTCGTAACAAAACCACAGTGGAATAGACAGTCTGGAATCTCTCTGAAAGTTGGAGGTTTCTTGAAGATGCTGTACTGTGTTCTTAGTCTGTGACAGATGTAAAGCTGGAGCTGTCTTGTGACTGCTCTGAGAAATGTCAGGGTAAAATTGGTCCTCAATCCACAGCTTACCTAAACTACTTTTAAAAAATTAAAATAGAATGCACTGGTGAAATACCCTCTGCTTCTCTTGAAAGCAATCTGTATATCCAACTGACTAGCTTTAAATGCAGTGAGTGCCCCAAAAAGGTGACTGCACAGATCTAACTTAAAAAAATGAACATAAGGTATTGCTCAGAGCATAATGTTTTATGCCAGGGCAGATTTGCCCTACCCATATGTAAAAGCTTGTGCAGTATAAACACCTGAAACCCTCCTTCCTTAATTGGTAGCGAGTGACATGGTCTAAGTAATGTTAAATAAACTTTAAGTCCAGGCTAATTGAATCAAATAGAAATGGTTTTGCATGCTGGGAGATATTCCAACCTCAACACGCCCTGCTTGTAGATAACTGACTTTGAAAAGCTATGAGCAGCCATGAGGCCACTCCTCAAGAGTAAACAGCATTCAAATATTAGGTAGTGATGCAGAATGCCTGAAATGGTGCCTTACCAAGAATGCTTTCCACTGTTGTGTCAAAATCTCACCAATATTAGCGTATTGATGTTTAATAACTTTCCTAAAAAAAAAATAATCTGAAAAGAAAGCTTTTCACCACCTCCTGTGAAGTATTTATGTTCTGTGTTTGTTTTGATTTTTCTTTCAATAGAACATTTCCTTAGCTTGTAGCTATTTTCAGCTAATTTTTATCTACAGGTTACTGTGCTTTGTTGCTTGCAGGGATCAGGTAAGGCGTTGTGTTGGTTATGTAAAGCAGTGTCATTTGAACCTCAGCTGGCCAAAGCATGCTGTTAATTCAGTGTTCACTGATCACTGTACGATAACAGATTTTGTCCTATTCTCACTGCAATTAAGCTCAAATAAATCTTGTTGTCAGGTTCCACGGAATGCTTTCAAATCAGACAGTTCTGAAATAATGTTTCTTTTAATTACTCTGACAAGAAAAAAAAAATACTAACCCTCTCCATCTTGACCAAACCATTACTACAGGGCGCACGGAGGAGGCAGGGCAGTGGATACTTTTTTTTCCAGGATCACAATGAACATCCTATTTGTGACTTTCTGTGTATAGATGACTGTGTAATTCATCTTTCTTTCACAAAAAGCTTTGTTTTGTACTAAACCATGTTAGGAATAGTCTAGGTTATTTTGTACTTTGGGGTACTTATCAATAGTCACAGAGCAAAGTATGATTTCCTGGCATGGTGGATGATTAAATAAGTGATGCTGTCACTCAGGGAAGAATTTGTATGTGGTAAGTTTGAATATAACCGTTCCTGCAAAGCCAAGGATAAATTTGTTCCCTTGGTGCATTCTGCAGGGTAGTTAAAACATTCTTTTCATCACATATAGGCCTGAGTATCTTCTCTGATGCTGCTAAATATGTATTTAAAATGCTGTCCATTAACATTTAAAGTGGGAACCATCTTCTGCTTTTTAGAGGGCACTTTTGGGGCAGAAACCATGATTGTCTCACTGTGACTCAGTAGTTCTCAGGCTCCTAAATGTAACGAATTATTTGTATTCCCTACTCTGGAACTTTGGTTATCATCAGAACACTTGGAGAACTTGCAGCAGACACCCTGTTGACGAACTTGAAGAGTGAAGTTCTGTCAACTGGCTTACTCGTTGTGTAACAGCAGTCTGAATCACAGCAGTTGCATGGAAAACTTGAGCTACAAAAAGCCAATAGGAGCTGGAGTTCAGCAACAGACATGCATTCTTGGGAAGTGACATCCTATTTGTAACAACTGAAACTTCTCCTTACTGAGCGAACAAAAGAGCAAGGAATGTGACTGCATTTGAATAGAACTGTAGGAACACTGTTGTGGAAGATATCATCAACTCTGATTTGTCTCTGAACAGTTAATAAAAATCTTAAAGGCTATATACACTTAAGTGGGTGTTACCAGAGCTCTGCCTTCTGGGGGTTGAAATAAGGGAACTTGTGGACACAAATGCTATGGAACTTGCATTGAAGACTCCTGGAATTTTGTGTGTCCTTTTTTTTTTCTTTCTTCTATAAATCCTCTTCTATGGAAGTTAGAGAAACTGATTTTTTTGCCTTGACAAAAAACTGTTGAGATTTCTATTTCATTTGTCCAGTGTTGCCCTACAATGGAACATTGTTTAGGACTGCAGCCGTAGACAGTTAAAAATGTGAAATGTGTATTTAATTGCTGTGCATCAGGACAGATAATGGCTGGCACAGTCAACACAATCATTTATGTGCCACCAAACAAGTGCAGTTTATATGCTTCCCTTTAAAGGCCATTAGTTCAATCACACAATTTCTGGTCTCAAAGTGCCTTAAATACGCTTTTGATTTAGGTTTTAAGTATCCTTTAGATGTGATCAAACTGATAGTGATTTATGAATACAATATTAAGAAACCAAAACCAACCAAACCACAACCTATTTTGAACTTGGATGCAATAAGGAATCACTTTCCAGTGGGGAACATTCATACAAAATAAATGTTTTAGTAAAATACAATCATAGTACTCAAATTTCCAAGGGATAGGGAGTGAAGAAAAATGTTGTTAGCTTAAATGGTATCTCTTTATATGTTCTTTTGTATACAGATATATTGTGATAGCCTGGTGATTAAGACAACTAGTTATAACATCAGTCTTAAACTTCAAGCCTGAGGAACAGACGTTTGCCTTTTGATTTAGAAAGTGTAATAGCAGCATTATTTTATTTTTCTAAGTTTTACAGCCACATGTTTAATTTAGTCAGGTTTTTTTATGACCACTGGGAAACCTCTTCCATGCTCTTTATTTGGTTAGAGGGTTAATGCCAGTCAGGTGGCTTGACCAGAATCTTTAGCCATGTGTCAAACCTACTGGCAAGACTTGATGGTTCGAGATCATCATGTGGTGGTTCAGTGGGGGGAAAAAAGATAATGACTTTCTAGAATTTCTGACTAACTTCAGGCTCTAGAGAAACCTTTTTTTTTCCATTTTAACATCATTTGTCTCTTTAGCCTGCTTTCCTTTGAAAGCCAAGCTAAAGGAAGATGCTAGTTGGTCTAAAGACTGGAGCTTTGGAACCTACTGACTAGCTTCACCTCTTCCTAATCGGAATAGGTGTCTCAGACTTCTATGATTTTCATGAAACTTTGTGGCTAGGTGAAAAGACCCAAACCATGCCCTTTGTGAAGAAAATGCTGCAGCTGGTTGCCTGTCTTGTTTGCCAAAGAACTTCAGCTAGCCTGCAAACATGTCCTGACTGGCCAGATAGCAAGAAGGTAGCTTGGTATGTGTTAGTGTGAACGACCTGTTCTGCATCAGGTTCTTGCTGAAAATGGGAGAAGCCATGGGTGTTGCCATGGTGAAATCAAAGACTGGAGATCAGGGGTTATCACAGTGAGAAAAAGAAGGTAGACAGAAAAACTAGGTGGCTGGTGGTATGGAAAACATGTTTTGTTTGTTCTGCTTTCAGGAGGGGATAGGCAGTCAGAGAAACAGCTTTGACTGTTCTGATAGTGTTGCATTACAGTAGATCGGTGGGCAACATCCGAGAACCACATTTGTCTTCCTGTAGACTTCCCTATAAACTTCTGGTATTGTGGATGTTAGTACATGTTAAATTCAGACATTTTTAATTTGAGCTGTTACTAGATAACATACTTACTGCAGTGTGTAGTAACACATGATTTATTGAATACTCAGAAACTCCTTGAAAGGACCCGTGCCAGGCGAGAGAACCTGCAGAAGAAAATGGCTGAGCGACCCAAGATGGGAGCAAGACCCACAATGCAGACCAAGAGGGTCAGAGAGCCACTGTTAGAAACTGGCAACCAGGCTTCTCTTCCTGGTGATGAAGGTATTGTGCAACAAATTTACTAAAAATTATCTTTTAATACAAGTCCCATGTCCCTTTTATTCTAAGGGTAAGTGAAAATCCTTAGTGCTTACCTTACATTAACCAGTGATGGATGCAGTTGCCCGACCACTAGGACTGAATATGGCTAATATTTAGCTTCACCTGAGAGCAGATGCTCCAATTCATTAGTAAGCTATTTAGAAATAATTGTATAATGCCAAAGATAGTGCCTTGTGCTTGGTAGAATTTGGGAAGGGCGGATTTTTTTGGGAGGTATATCAGGGTATTCATAAATCATAACTTTATTTGCATTACAGTTTTGTACTGTCTGAAAAGATATTTTTTTATTGCTTGAATACGAATTTGCTTGACTACTCTTACCTGTACAGTGAAACCTGGTACAAAGCCATCACCATCAAAGAGGCCTTGCCCTGACAATACGGAGACCCAAGCTTCCAGTTTGGAGAATGTACAACCAGTATCTTCAAGCATCACAAACCATCATTCTCTTGAGATGACTTCAAAGTTGCACATAACTGCTTCTAATAGTCCTTCGCTGGTTCAGCCCCTTGAGAAAGGGAAAACAAACACCAAGGCAGAAACTCCTGCAGCCCTTTCGGTGAAAGCGCGGATGCAGAAATTGGCGGCACAGCGGCGCTGCTGGGACAGCGAGGGTGAGTTTCACTCCTTGAGCAGGGCTGCTGGTTTGCAGGGTTTACAGCCATCGTTCTGTTTGCTAGCAAAAGATCACTTTCTGCATGTGGATGATAATGTTTTCATAAGCAATTCTTAAACAGTACTAAGTATGGTCTAAAGTAATGGAACTGTTGACTACAGCTTAATATAAGTGTTGCTCATCACAATTGTGACATAAAACTAGTAAACTGCTTAGTTAAAAATGTGTTGGCTTTGCAGTGAACTTTAACTAAATTAGTCTCGATGCCTTCAGAGCTAGTAGCTTGATTCTGTTGATGGCAACAACATCTAACTGTTGATAAACTCAATATACAGCAAAATGCAAAAGATGCCAGTAGATCTTAATATATTTTATCAGCAAAAGAAATGTGTTTTTCTTTCTTCCAGATCCCTGTGATAGTGTTCCTCTGTCTCCCCTCCAGTCAAAAGATGTGTCTGTTTCTCCACCTAAGCAGACATCTAATGCATTGGCAAGTGATACCCCCATTGGGAGACGAGGCCGTTTAGCCAACCTTGCCGCTACAATTGGCTCCTGGGAAGATGACCTAAGTCATCCATCTGCAAAGCAAAACAATGCACAAGAACAGCCTGGCACTACTTGTTTATCCAAATTGTCCACTACAAGTGGAGCATCTGCTAGAATCAATAGTAGCAGTGTAAAGCAGGAAGCTGCATCCTGTTCTCAAAGGCTTGTTGAGGCTTCTATTAATAAACCAGCAAACTCAAAGATAGCGGTGAGTGTCTGATTTAGTTGCTGATTAAAAATTAATTTGAATATTGGGGGGACAAACGTTAGCTCATAATTTAATCTGAATGTAATAATTTGGTGTGAGCAATCCTAATCTATTTACAACTTTTGTTTTACTGCAGTTCCTCATGCCCTTTTTTAATAGCAGACCTGAAACAGCTTAGAATCCCTTTTATTGAGATTTAAAGATAAGTGTACTTAAATCTTGTAAAAGGTGATGTCAAAGTAATTGTTTGCTGCGTTTTTTGATCGTCAGAAGATCCCTTTTTACAGAGATATGGGATTTCACTCTTAACTTCATGTAGTTGATTGACTTAGAATTTTCATGCAGCAGTATTTACTATTTATCGGACCGCTGCAGTCAGTAGTAGCAGATAGCTATTGTTGCATTTATGCCATTTATGAAATGACAGTATCTCCCCTGTGCAGCCGTGTTGAGGGAAATGTGGAAAATACCTAAAGCAGCTGACAAAAGCAGCTGCAATAAAATGCTGAAACAATTTAAAATACTGGTTAGAAAAAATCTTATCTACAAAAAGCTTATGACACTTGCTCTTGGTTTTTTCTGCTGTTGATGGAATAGGTGTGTTTGTTTTAGTATGCTATGCAGAATGCTTACATTCTTTTGAGAGAATAAAAATGTACAGTCTCATCTTAATGTTATTCTTTTTTCTCGTCTTAAGGAATCAAACAATTCCTTAGCACAATCCTCAAGAGTTGCTGTTCCGCGTTCTGAGGTACGACAACCACCAGCAGAGAATTCCTGCAGCCCTCAGAAAACTGAGAATTGTAGACAAACAGCAAAACCATCTTTGCCTCAACCAGTTCAGTCCAAAGAAGAGCCAGTCAAAGGAACACATGTGCAACTCGAACCAAAGGGTAAACCTGCAACACCAGGTATGCTGTTTTTCAGCTTCAATAAATATTCATTCAAATCAGGCTTTTGTGTTAAAAAGACATATTAGTTAAGAATTTACAGTAATATACCAGATAATGCCTATTTCCTGCTGTAACTTGAGTAAAGTCCTGAAGAGTTCTGTGATAATTATCAGAAATTGTACAGCTTCCATATTTTTCAGGGGTATTTTCTTGGGCATGGTTTTAGGAACTCTTGAGAGCAAAATCTAACTTTCTCTCTATATAGAAATGTGTCCTACTAACATCAGTTCATTGGGACTACTTAAAGCTTCTTTCAAATTGCTGGATATTATGTGTATCCAATTGATACAAGGCAGAGTCTGCAAATGTTAGAATAAATCAGAGTATCTATGGCATTTAGCTTTAACTTTGCACAGTGTCTGTCTTTTCAGTGGTAGCATTGATGTCAAAACCAGTGATCATCCCAAGTTTTAAATTCAACTGCTTTTTGGGTCAAACTTGGACTAACATCTTGAAATGATGTCCAGGAGAGCAAGTGTCTGTCTCTGGATATGTTGACAAGAAAAGAGGAGCTGGATAGTATGGAGTGGATGCCAAACAACGCATCCACGTTGTGTACTAGAACACTCATTTACATGAAGGGTGTAAGTGAGGCTGGTTGTAGAGGAAATGTTGAAAAACCAAACGAGTGTAAATAACCGGTGGATCACATCTGGACTTTAGTAAGAGAAGAACATCTGTTTGTTCAGATTTGCTGCTTTATTAACTTCAGTGTTCTGTTACTGTGGTGATTGGTACTTTGGGTTTAGTTTGTTCAAAGTATAGTGGAGTAAGATCTGTAAAGGAGACAGCTTAACTGCTCTGAGAACAGCAGGATGCAAAATTGCAGTGATTTCTTCTGTGTTTTTTTGAGAGCTTCTTTTGAGGCAAAACAATTTTTCTTGTAGGAGGATCAGGAATTAAGCCCTTCCTGGAACGCTTTGGCGAGCGCTGTCAAGAGCGTAGCGCGCAGAGTCCTGCTACGAATACTTCAGGGTGCAGAACACCCGTTGTTACACCAAACACAAGGACAATCCAGGAAAGGCTTCTCAAACAAAATGAAAATTCCTCTACTGCCAGTTTAGCACTTCAGCTTAAGCAGGTATGACTTGCTACATTCAGAGCTTGCTTGTACTTGGGGAAGATTCTTGCTATTTGGCACCTACATGAGGCACTGGAAATACTTTGATGCCTTAAAGCTGCTGACTTTCCCCCATTCCCCTTTGTTTGCTCAGGAACGTGAACGAGAACTTGCATGCCTTCGTGGCCGCTTTGACAGGGGCAATCTGTGGAGTGCAGAGAAAAGTGAAAGTTCAAAGAGAAAACTTCCAGAAACTAAAATGGTAACGTCTTAGCAAAAGTCTGTCATTGCTTTAGCATGTTCTCAACATAGGGATAGATGTGCAAATGTAAATACAAGACAAAAAGCTATGCTTTGTGAATGCCCAGGCTGTGCAAGACCACTTGTCAAGTGGTTTGTATGATTATTAACAAATTATTAGATTTTTTCCCTCCTGCAATTAAGGAGACAAGTGATACTGCTTTGAGCCAATTTACTTTTTTTAATCATGGTAAGTGTGGGGATTTTATGTCCTATAACTTCAAAACCAAAAAGCACCTCTCATACAATTTAGCATTTAGTATTTCAGCTGAATTTCTTAAATAGGTTCCTTCTTAATATTGGATAAGGAACCTCTTTTTCCTAGCAGGTGTTAAAATGTGGATTTTTTTTTTTTTCCTAGCAGTTTTTTTAGTTACTCTGAACATTACCTCCTGAACGTACTATGTTTTAATTTTTACCAGGAAAGCCAATCTCGGACTAGTCCAAAATGTCCTCCTAGTTCAGATGCTACTGCTCTTGGATCAACAGAAGACACACCAACAGATGACAGGCCAGCAAAGTCTCTCAGCCTGGGGTCTTCAGGTAAGAACTGTCACTGTTTGCCTGTGTCTAACACTGTACTGAAGTAATGCCCTTGATGTTTATGAGCAGATAGAGGCCAGCAGCACTGGTGTATAGAACTGGACCCCTTATTTGATTACTTATTTGTCTAAAACTTCTTATAATACTCTACACTACTTGAAATATTGGCAAGGCAAAGCTGCCTCTTTGTTTCTCACTGGATTTACTTACACTTCATACTTTCATGTATGTTAACTGTAGGGGAAAGCAAACCAGAATAGTCAGGTACAGATTTAATCTATACTGTACTTAAGTATTCAAATTTCCACAATCTAAAGGAAGAAAGCTCTTCCCTTCTTGGTATCCCCTTATAATATTAATTCTTATAGTAGGGGACATGAAAAGAATTCTGAGATACTTGTGACATCTTTTCTGGTGCTTACTGAGTAGAAGACCCTCCAGTTCTCTGTGAAAAAAGTTAACACTTTAGTTAACACTTATAGACATTATGGGAAAACAGACTATCAAATGTGCTTCTAGAAAAGCCTGCTGTTGGGTTGGGTTTGGGTATGGTGTGTTGTAGTAGTTTTTTGTTTGTGGGTTTGTTTGTTTTCTAAATATGGTTTCAGCATTGTTTCTTGTGCTTTTGTTTTCTGGTTGTAAGACAGAAGTTTAGTGGTACACATTGTGGGAGTATATGTTCTAATTTGCTTGGGGTTTTTTGACAGCAAGGTAACTGAAGTACTTAATCTAGTAGTCTTTAGGTTGTCAGCTATATCATCAAACTTCCAAAATTCAGTAACTTAAAAAAAAACAACAAAACTTCAATGGTTAGACAATCTTCAGTGACTTAATTTTTTTTATACTCAGATGCTCTTAAGTGTGAAGAAGCTGATAAACCCAGGCCTCTGAAAGACACTGAGCCAAAGAGCCCTGTAAAAGCAACGTCTGTATCAGAACTTGAACAACCTGCTGAGAAACCAAAAGGTTTGTATTGAGTGGATGTATATTAATGCACTTAGCTCTCTGCCAATTGTTCAGACTTGAAGGATATTAACACTCCACTGGACAATGAATTCACCATACATCTGCAGGCACACGATGGGGTTTATATAAATCAAATCAGGAAATTTCTTTTATCGTACCCTTTTCTCTTGACATTCAAGTCTTCAAGAAATATTAAAATGCTGATATTAAAAGTTTATTGGGAGAGGACAGAAATGACTGTTCTACTGTGGGACTTAAGTTTCAGATGTGTTTGAAATTAAATATTGAAACTTGTCCTACAAGTTCATCTTTTTATTCTGTCTCTATATCAATTATGCAGTATATGTGATCATAATATATTAAGATAAGGATAGGAGTATATTTTAGGGTTCTATATGCCTGACTATAAAAAGTGCTTTTTAATCAAGCTTACTTGAAAAGCAAAAATAGTTGTCTTATTTGTTAATATCTTTCTGCTCATTTAATGAGGATAAAGAGTTTAATCTTGATGCTAATAATATTTTTTAAAACATCACCCTTCAGATGAAGTATGTGAAATTGAAAGGAGTGTGGATGACGAGATGGATAGCTCAAAAGTGATAAATGAAATTTTTGAAGTTCTTCAAGAGGATGGTCCAGACATAGAAAAGCTGAAGAAAGAAATGAGCATGAGCCTGGAAGGTGAAAGTGATGAGGATGAGCAGGAAGAGTCATTGAATATTTCATCGATGTCTCTGTTAACCCCTCTAGTGGAATCTGTTGGTCCAGAGGTGAGGGTTCTTAGGAGATGGGGAAGGGCTTATTTATTACACATCTGTGTAATCTGCTTGTCAACAGTGATATTTTGTTGTATTATGATATCTAGGGAAATAGAGAAGTTACAAATGACATTTTGCTAATGAAAACACAGGAAGGTAAAGTTCATTTTCCTCTGAGAATAGTGTAGCATATTGAATGATCTGCTAAACAAGTGGTTTAAACTTCTGCTAATTAAGCTCAAGTATATATCTCTACAGCCTGTGCTGGACTTCCAGCTGTATACTTGCATTCTATGAAGTGGTTACTGATGGAAATCTGAATGGAAGTAATTAGGTAACTTTACCAGTTTTCAAACTAAGGGTGAAATCTCCTTGAATTCTATGATCAGCTGGTGTCCTTTAAATAAAAAATAAATTAGCTTGTGCCATGTCCTAGAGAATATTTGTAAAGTGTTGGTTAAATAGTATTAAGCTGTCTCCAAATTTAACTTATATTCAAAACAAGTAAAGGTGAGAGAAAGCAGATAATGATTAAAGTGGACAGATAGATGGAATATAACCTTTTCTTCTTCCCAGGCCTTTGTTTCTCCTTCCAAGTCAGCTGGTGAAGGTAGCAGTATCAGTGATGTAAGTCTGAAGTCTGAAAAGTTCCAAAGGACTAAAGTCCCCAGGGCAGAGTCTGGAGACAGTATTGGCTCTCTGTCAGAAGATCGCAACCTTCCATATAGGTAATGACCACAAAAACCCCACATGTGATTCTATTAACGGTGCAGATCAGGACACTGGCTTTTTTTAATTCTAATGAAGCATCCTGCTTAAACTACAAATGAAGTTTGGGGTTTTTTCCCCACACCCCCCAAGATCTCTGCCTCTATCCAGAGACCACCTTTGATAGTCTTTATGCTGCTTAAACTCAAAATGAGCTAATCAAATACGTTTACATATATGGAAGAGATTTTGTTGTTGGCTTGTTTTGTTGTTTGGTTTTTTTCTACAATGAAGGTACTGAAACACTTGTTTGAAGCACAAGTTGTTCAGAAGTGGTAGGTGCCCCATCCCTAGAACCATGCAAGGTCAGGTTGGACGGGGCTCTGAGGAACCTGATCTAGCTGAAGATCTCGTTGCAGGGGCTTGGACTAGATGACCTTTAAATGTCCCTTCCAACTCAAACCATTCTATGACTATGATTTTAAATTTTTTTTTATTTTAAAGCCAGTTAGGTAAGTTGGAAAACATCAATACCTCATACATATGTATATATATTTTTTAAAAAGCTTGGCATATGTGTGAAACACTTACTGGGGTTTCCTCTTTTAAAAGCATTGATGCATATAGATCTCAAAGATTTAAAGAAACCGATCGTCCTTCAATAAAGCAAATAATTGTTCGCAAAGAGGATGTTGCTTCCAAACTAGAAATGAAAAAGAATGGCCCATCTGATCAAGTCAACATCAAAAAGAAAATGCAGGTATGTAATATACTTCTTAAAATGCTTTTTCCTAACTTTTTCCTCACTTAATTTCCTCTGCAAATGTTCAGGACATTAACATACAATGTAATTTCCAGTTCCAAGTGGTTTAGCATAAATATCTAACAGCAGGAAATTATTCTGCATAATTTGAACTGCTAATGCTTCTTTTAGATAGATCTTGCTATAGAGAAAGTCGGGAGAGAACAAGCTATTGTTAAGGGAATGGCAAATCTAGATCTTATTACTGCCTTTGAGTTAGGCAGGAGTCATATCTACATACTTTCAGTTGGCGATATTCTGATCTTTACTGATGCTATGTTCACCTACATTGCTGAATTTCTTCTTGCCTGCTGCTGCCTGTTGTAAAGGGAGGGCTAGACTGGATAAGGAGCATACAAACAATGAGGTCATTCACTGCCCATCATGTTTAAACTACTTCTGAGGTCAAAAAGTTGTCCTGTAATTTTGTTTGCAGAAGTAACTGTAAATGGCAAGATTTTGGTAGTATCTAAATTGTCTGAGCTGTTTTGTTTTGGGTTTTTTAGGGGGGTGGTGGGGGTGTTGCTGTGTTTTGGTTTTAGTTTGTGTTTTGGTTTGCTGTTGGCTGTTCTGTTGGTTTTTTTCCTGAAGCACAGCCCCAAAAATACTAATCTCAAGACATTTCCTTGTTTGAATGTAACACTAGATCTCGGTAATTATTCTTACTATTGGTTTCCTCTAGGAGCTAAATAATGAGATCAACATGCAGCAGACAGTGATTCATCAAGCCAGTCAAGCTCTGAACTGCTGTTTTGATGAGGAACATGGAAAAGGGTCCCAAGAAGAAGCAGAGGCAGAGAGACTACTTCTCCTTGCATGTAGGTTTTTAGACTCGAGTTCAGTTCTTTGTCATGAATGCTTTGGGACGAACTGATGAACTCTGGCAATGCATTTATTATGCTACCTTATAGCTGCTTATTTAGAGTTCTTCACTTGGAAAACCAGACACAATATCTGTATTGTCTTGGCATCTATAGGGAAGAAGGCATTTTTGGTATCTTTCTTATCCTCAGTATTTCTACTATTCTGGAAGATAACATGTTTCTGTTGTAATTGACATGTATGGCAAAAATGAATAATATTGTTCAGTACTACTTTTCTCTCTGTTACAAATAAAATGAATTCATTTCTCTATGCAGCTGAGAAGAGAACTGCTTTATTGGAAGAACTGAATAAACTGAAGAGTGAGGGACCTCATAATAAAAAAAATAAAACTGCTTCTACATCCACTCAATTTGCTCCATCCAGGGGATCTGTTTCCATTTCTGAAATGCGTCTACCTCTAAAAGCAGACTTTGTATGTGGTACAGTTCAAAAGCCAGGTAAGACTAACAACTGAAAACTTTACCTTTTCACTTCCCCTTCCCCATTGTCCCTATATGTATTTCTGGTTCATTCTTCTTGATTTTATTTTTTTCTTCGGTGTTGGTGTCTCTCATAACTCTGGAAGCAATGAAAATTCAGCAATTGCATTTAATTGATCTGCTTTTGGCTAAGTTTTCAATATCTTGCCATGATTGTTTTAGTTGCATCCTTTTCTCGCTTGTGAGGCTCAAGAAAGTCATCAAGACTTTCCCAGACAGTCTTAAAGATCTCTGATCCTCTGTAACCTGTTTGGAGGAAGTGGAATTTTGTGTCTCAGGTTGTCTTCTCTCTTGCTACCTTGGAATTTTTCTGACAGGTGCAAGTCTAGTTCTAAATACCATTTTATATATATATTTTGACCTCTGTGGTGGCGTGAAATGCTCATTAAGCCTTTCTTTTTTTTAGTCCTTTTGACAACATTCCAAAATACTTAATTTATAAACACTAGTCTTCTATAATGTTGTCATATTTAAGTCATTAAAGCATTAAAATGTAGATTGATTTCTTCTTTTGTTCCAGAAGAATATCTGTCAATATAGATATATATTTGTAGAGACTTATCCTGGAATACAGTAAACTTCTTGCATGTGGTGGTTTAAAGAATCTGCAAGCCCACAATAACCAATGTTATCTTATATAATGCCACAAAATATGATTGCAGCTGGGCAGAGTCCTGCTTCTTGCTTCACACACCTTGTGTGTGTGTGTCTCCTTTTTTTTTCCCTCCCCCCCTTATGTGAAAAGTTAGGGAAGTGAGTTGCCGGGATACTTAAAACCCCATGAGGATGGGCCGTGGTGAAAGCTGATGTTTGGTTAAGCTGGCAGGCTTAGAGAACAACAACGGAGTATGAGGAACTAAGATGAACTGCTGAGTCTGACTGGAAAGTTCTTTGTCTTCCCTCTCACACTGGGTAGCGTAGATCTGGCCCAAGAGGCCCCAGGCAGTAACTGGTGGTTGTGAATCCTCTGGAGACAGTCTTACTAGTGGACAGTCTTACTAGTGGATGCAGTAGGAAAAAAACTTGGGTAAGAGTTAAGTTTATATGCAAATATATCAAAAATATAAAAAAGAAAGTGGGGTGAAACGAAGGTGTGTTTAATGGCAATGCAGTACTTGAGGGGTTTTAAATACTTGGATGCCTCTAGCTAACAAACCCATCTGATGTATTTACAGAAGCAGCAAACTACTACTATGTAATAATACTGCGATCCGGAGCAGAAAACATGGTTGCAACTCCGTTAGCAAGTACTGCCAATTCCCTGAATGGAGATGCTCTTACTTTTACTACGACGTTTACTTTGTAAGTATAAAGAAACTGTTTTGGAACCAGTTTCAACACTGGTGGAGCATGCATAAAAATGTTTAAAATCTTCATATAAGGATGTTATATCCTGCAAATAGATATGGTGAGATCTTGCAGTATAAGTTTCCTGCTTTAGCAAATAGCAGGAATACACTCCTCTCAAAAGAGCAATTTAGACTTGAGCAGCTAATTTTTCTTGTTTTTTCTACTTTTGTTCTCTCCTGAAACACCTGCAATGACAGATGGATTGCTCTGCCTGAGATGATGTGCTTTTTATTGTTTCATAACTACTAATGTTTTATACAGCTGCTTGGTTTTTGCCATCTGGAAAAAAAGAGTACTCTTAAAACTAAAGCTTCAGATCTTTTATGTTGGCTAAAATGGTGATGTGAGTTCAAATGGCTCAAGTCCAACCCAAATGGATTTTTCACTTAAAGCTATTTATTCAACCAAATCTCTGTATTCCAGCATGGACTAAAGGGTGCAATCTGAGACATGGTAAATGAGCTCTTATCTACCCCTTGTCCTCCCTCCCTCTCCTTTTGTTCTTTGAGTTCTAGAAAAGTATCTTGAAATTGCAACGAACTCAAATCTTAACTGCTTACACCAAAGTGTCCTATTGTAGATGTGAAAGGATCTTGAGCAGTACTGTTGGCCTGTAGGAGTAAACTGCTTTACCTATGTGAGATTAGCTGTTAGTCAACACTATGGATAAGCCTCTGTTACGCAGAATTTAGTTATTCCCTGAGCAGTTTTAAGAAGCGGAAGGAGGGAAGGGGTAACTTTAATAAAACAAAACAAAAAAGTCCAAAAAACCTGCAAACCTCTATTTTGCTTCTCTCTGTTTAACTTACTGTTTTCCCCCTTTCTTCCCTTTCAGGCACGATGCATCAAGTGACTTTGAAATAAATATAGAAGTTTACAGTTTGGTATGTATTGATTCTTGTCAGGAGGGTGTGGAAGGGAGAATGTTGACTTGTATTTTCTTAATACCTTCTTGTCTTACAGGTGCAGAGAAAAGAAGTTATGAGCACTGATAAAAGGAAAAAGGCAAATAAATCTAAGGTAAGTGAAACACAAAAGTCAGTATGTTGTATTTCAGCAGAAGGTACACTAGGAAGATCATAGTGTTAAGGCTAATAGTCTTGGACATTCTGTTGCTTGCTTTTACTCCCCTTGTTCTTTCTTGGAACATCCGCAATGACAGATGGGTTATGGAGTCCTGCAGCTATTAATAGATTAGACCTTCAGCACTGGCTTGAGTCTAAATATATATTGGAGGAGAAGGAGAAATCTTACTGGTTCTGCAGAACACTATGCTTTGAAAACTTGTATTTATTATCTGTGGTGCCTCTGATAGTGATTTAGTGCCTTTATTCTCCACTTAAACTACACCAGTCAATATGCCCTGCCCTGCAGTTTGAGTTGTCTTAAAGGTATAACTGATCAACTGCACTTTTTTTTCTTCCCAGTGTTAAATAAAAGCAGTAGATGCATATTTTTTTAAAGCAAACATTTTAATAACTCCTTGGATATAAACATTTCAGCTCAGCTAGGGTGCACATCTCAAGTGTTTGTGCCTTATTAAGGCTTTGTCACCACAAACAAAACAGTGGCTTTCTGGAAGTGGTTTGTTGGATTATCTTGTTCTTCCTTTTTCTTGTCATTCCAATAGCTGGGCACACAGTGAATTCATAATTTTAGATCTGATTTCTGCCTTGTCAAGGTATCTGTCATTTAATAAAACCAAAAAACTTCAATGGCTTTGAAAACAGTTGAAATGAGTACTTAAATTCTGTCTCTGCAAGCAGAAATAGGAACTTTCTTTAACATTTACTTTCATTTGGCACAGTAGAAGCACATGCTTCCACCTATCCCCTGATAAAACCTGCTTCAAGGCAGGGATTTCCTTCCTCTCCTGTGCCGTACTTTAGAGGAATCTTTTACTTAAAACGGAATGGTTTTTGTGGCACTGAAGGTAAGTTGCTGGTGTGGGGTTAAAGGTTTGCTGATGTCATCCTGTATCTGCTCCTGGACAAGCTGCTTACACTTGTCTTTCAGCTTAAAGACTAGATGAGTACATAATTCCAGTTCATTTTTAATATACATTCTCACTTAAACTTTGAGATTTTTTTCACCTGAAAATAAAAAGTACAAAATTTATTTGGATAAACCTTCAGGAGTTTCAATGTGTAACTTTCAAGCAAATTCAGCAGTAAATTCACTTATCTTCTTACATTCTTTTGTAGGTTATTACTCCAAAGAGATTGTTAACATCTATTACCTCTGTAAGTATGAATATAATATGGTAATGAGATCTGCTTGTGACCACTTCCAAAGGCCATATTCTCATATTGAATAAGGCTGTGTCCGTAGTAGGCTCTTCATGTGCCTTGAAACCATAAAGTGTCCAGCTTTCATAGAATTAGAATGTTCAGGGTTGGAAGGGATCTCTAGTGATAGAGTCCAGCCCCTGTGCCAAAGCAGGATCACCTAGGGCATGTCACACAGGAACAGATCCAGATGGGTTTTGAAGGTCCCTAGAAAAGGAGACTCCACAATCTCTCTGGGCAGTCTGTTCCAGTGCTCTGTCACCCTCACAGGAAAGAAGTCCTCATGTTGAGGTGGAGCCTTCTATGCTCAAGTTTATACCCATTGTTCCTTGTATTATTACTGGGCACTACTGAAAAGAGATTGGCCCTTTCCATTTGACACCCACCCTTCAGATATTTATAGACATTAATAAGGTCCCCTCTGTCATCTTTCTGCCAAAACCTTCAGCTGTCAGCTCAAGAAATAGGTAACAGTTCTAAATATGTGATGCTGGAAATATGCAGTTACTACATATTCATTTTGGACTTCTTTTCAAAATTTTGAAGTACTTCAGATCTCATTTCTTTTTAACCTAGCTTAATCTTTTGTAGAAATTGTCAGAAATTACATTTCCACTAAGCTTTTATTTCTGTTCCTCTCTTTCTAGAAAAGCACCCTTCTTACTCCAGGTAAGCAAAACATAAGCATTTTATGCTGAGAGAAGTAATTTACTTGCTGTCTAAAGCAATATATCGATAAATAATACTAAATAAATAGTATAACAATCAAGAATAACAGATGATGATTTGGGAGTAATGAGCACAGAATTAACTCCATTTTCAAACCCAGAACCTGCCCCTGTGTTTCTATCTGAGTTACCGTTATGTTTAATGGAAGATCTCTTCAAAATCAAAATTAGTATCTGGTATGTAAGCCTGTGGCTTACATACTATTCCTGAAAAGGTGAACTCAAATTAAGATTTTTAAACTAGTGTCTGATGTCAACAAACACAGAGCAAACTTGAAAATATGAACAGATTCTGAAGTATTGCTTGTGTAGTGGTTTTAATGTGTATCTCCTTCTGACTCTTGGGGGAGAAGAACAGCATGCCTGAGTGCTTGTCTAACTACATAAAAATGTGTTACACACTTTTCTGGCTACAGCGCAAGATCCATCAGCTAACTTTAGTACAAACTGCAGCAATAAGGAGCTCGTGAGCTAACTTTGGCATGTTTGCCATGCTGCTGCAACTAGTTGAATTCCTGTGCCTGAGCTATAGTGCTTGTTTCTGTTGATATAAGGGCAATCTAGACAATAAAACATGCACCTTCTGAAAGACTGCAGCATGTCACTCGAAGAACGTAGGAAATCTGAAAGTCAAGTTCCTACTGAAGGGCATCTGTGCTTTCTAGCATGCCCTAGAGTCCTCTCTGTCCCCTTGAAACTTCTTAAAAGGCTTTATCATCTTTGTGAGTATTTCAAATATTTCTGAAAGATCCACTGAGGAGCAATGGTGTGCACCAAGATCCTGTCTGAAGGTGCTGCGTTGCACTGCAAAGACTGCTGCTTCTACTGAGTAGGAGACACCTTTTTTACAGCATCCTGAAAGTGTGTTGAGATAGGTAGATAACTTTAACTTATTTCTCCACAGCCATGGCCAGTCCAGGAGGCCCTAATGCTGTACGCACTACTAATTTCATCCTCGTTGGATCCCACAAGCTATCGCTGTCTTCTGTAGGAAATGCCAAATTTGCATTGGACAAGGTAATGGAAAATTACTGGTTGCTAACCCAAAGGTAATGGCATACTAGTAGAAAAACAAAGCTGAGTCTGGGTTTACTGATTTGAGGTGAAGTTACCATGCTAGAAATGAAACAGAGGTTATATATATATGTTGTTTATACCTTATGTATACAGACACCTTTATATATATAAGGTTTATAGATATGTTATTTTTATATATAAATAATTTATATATAGCTGTTGTTACTCAGTTAACTTCACATGACTGAAATGTAATTTTGAGATACAACAGAAAAAGACTTAGATTATTATGCCAGATGTTTTTTCTGTTCTGTAGCTCAGTGTAAGGTATGGCTATGCAAACATAATGAAGGCATTTGGTTACTGATTTGCTTTCACTGACAAAAAAATTGATGTATGCAGTTGGCATCTCTGTACGCTGTCTTCATATTGTTAGTTAGTTGCTCTTAATCTTGCAGTTATTACTAAATAAGACATTAAGTGTGTTTTCTTAATGAAGTACTGGAAATTTTCTGCATTTGAATGACTTAAATTGTCTTTTTGAATATAGCTAGGAGCAAGAGCTTCCTTTCATATCCCAATTAAATTTGCAGAAGCAAACTCTCAATATTTTTTTGAAAGAGACCTATTACTGAGCTTTATACCCTTAGCTCCTTGTCTGAACTGAATCTGTTTATTGGCTGTTACCATTAGAAATTCAAAAATAGTCTTACATTCATTGTAATCTCTAACCTTGTAATATCTTACACCTAAACTGTATTTTAATAGGTGCTTATGCCAGCAGCTATCGTAAGCTGACTTAATTCAAAAGTTACTACAGCTTATGGTAGTACTAAATTACAGATTTATCTATCCAAATAGCAGTGTAGGAATAGATTTTCTTCTTGGCTAATTAAGTCTTACTGTGCTGATAGCAGTAATACAATTATAACTTCCAATGAGAGATAACAAGAATTGCATAACATAAAAAAAAAAAATCATGCAATAATCTCAACTTGCTTTTGAGAAGTTTGACTTTTTGGAAGTAGAAGCACACTCCTTCACTGAAACAGTTTGCAGAACTTTGGTTGAATTGCACTGCAATTACTGATTCTGTGAACTTCAAAAGTACTGCCTTTGGTTCTTCAGCATAAATTCTCTTCACTAGAGCTATATGTAGAAATCTTACTTTATATATGTCTTGGTTACTGGAAGCTCCTTGTTCCTGGAGTTGTGAGAATCAGCTTTTATATTCATCAAGTTGGGTTTACTCTCTAGGACAGGACGCTGGACTGAACTGTAGCACAAAGTTCAAACAGTATTCCAGGGAAACCATCACTTGATTAATTTTTTTCCAGATGCAAACTTCAACAGTTACTCATAGGAATTCAGCTGGTTTTTAACTTGCTTCATGCATTCTAATATGGAACAAACTGCTGTCACAGTGGGTTTTTGGAGTTTCATTCCTGCTTTTTATATGCACTGTTAAAAAAAATCAGGGTAGAAAAGACCAAAATACACTCATGCATAACTGTGTCCTCCTTTTTATAACCATTAACTTTGCACTAATTGCATTGAGCATGCTTCTTTTTTCCTAGATAAATTTTGAAGGGGTGGAAAGAACTATTGGGATATATGTTCCAGGACATGGTTGCTATGATTCTTTCAGTTTATAAATTAAAATAGGAAACTGCTTCCTAGTGCATGTTACTCATGTCTGCCTGGCCTTTTTGCACATTGTTTTTTAAATCTTCTAAGGAAATGCTTACAAAGATTTACTAACTAAACAAAAGCTGTTAGGAGCCTATAAGACTTGCAGAATTCTACTCCCTGTCTTTCACAATAATAAACATGCTGCTAGAACTCTGTTACATAGTCCACCAAGGGGTTTTCTTTAACTGGCATGTCTCTTGTCTTCCTAGATCACTAGAGGAGGGTTTTTCTTCAAAACAAATCGATATGTCATTTTTTTAAAGATTACTGGCCAGGAAATTTGAGCCAACTTCTTGATGAACTGCAGAGAACTTAAAATCAGCTACTCTTCTGCTAGAGGACTAGGGGAAAATGACTGGCAGTCTAAATGTTGGTTTAATTCAACTGTGGCCATTGAAGAAAATGAAATTCACTTAAGAATTAAGTATCTTGTTTCTTATTCTATGCAGATCTTGTTCTGTCAAGAACTATCAAGACCTTTGTTTTTTAAGCAAAAAGTGATCATAAAGAACTAAAGTTCTGAAATGTCAGAATACGAGGTTCTTATTTGTACACAAATGTGGAATTAAAATAGTTTGCTCTGTGTATACAACTTTGGCTCTAGGAGCTATGTGAATTGATATGCTTAACAGAAATAACTGTACAGGAGGGTGTTTTCAGACCTACTTTAGTAATAAGTCTGTGTAACTGATATGTTCCATTTGTTACACAGTCTTTTGGCTTTACTGTCACCCAGTTTTTCACTGGTAAACTTCATAATCCTAAGTAGTTTCTCTGTCCTGACATAAATTAGAAAGGAACAGAAAAAACACAAACCTGAAGTAGGGAATTGGCCAAACACCCTCGAGGCCCTCATTCAGGTATGGGTTTTACTGTGGTTTGGTAGCATCTAAGCCAATGTTCCCTTGTCTAGCATGTTAGGGTTATAGTTGTCTTTGCTGATAAAAGTCCAGGACTGGTGCAAGTTATTATGTGGAAACCTTTAGAAAAAGGTATGTGATTTCTTGACAGTAGTGGTGGGAGAACTCACTGTAGTGGGGTGCTGTGTGTGGAGGGATTGGTGCAAATCCAAAAGCCATCTCTGTTACATGCTTCTCAAAACTCTTGAATATCCAATAACCATTTCACCAAGCTTTGGTACAGTAGTTAAGCTGCTTTTGTTGTTCGTTTGTTTTTTTCCCATGGTAGAAGATAGGACTTGGATCCTCTTTTGTTAGAAATGACTGAACACAAGTCTTCAATACCTTGAGTGCCACTTGAGAAGAACCGATTTCATTACTTCCCCCCCCCCTTTTAGTTTTTTTTAATACAAATTCTTTTTTGAGTAGGCACTACTACATCAGCATCTGCCAAAAGTGCTTATGGCACCCAAGTACCCATCCTGTTTAAGCCCACTTTGATATTTTCCAAACACTTAGTGTCACACTGGGGCAGAATCTTGCAGGATGTGGGCTGGCGCCTTGTGTTGTTTTTAACTATACTGAGTGCCTGTTTTTCTAGATAAGAGCACGTTTGTGCATATGTCCTGACCAAGCTAACGAGCAAGTGAGTCTTAAAGAGCTTCTAAATGAACTCAAACCAGAAAGTGATGATTACTGTCTTGCTTGAGACTGACCCCTTCTTTCTGTCTGCAGAATGTAAGAACACAGCAGTGCTAACATCCTGGTGCAGGTGGCTTGATTGAACTGGTAAAGTTGAGAGTTGTCAAAATTATATCACTTATTGTTTTTTTTTTTTTTGCAGGTTCCCTTTTTGTCTCCTTTGGAAGGTCATATATATCTAAAGTTAAAATGCCAAGTGGACTCTTCTGTGGAGGAGAAAGGGTTCTTGGTAAGGTATTCACTTTGAGTTCCTTCCTTGGAAACTGCAGGCCCTATTAAATGTAGTCACTTCTTTAAACTCACATGTATTTGTAATGACTGTGAAGCTTAAAACTGGTTTGATGGTTTTGTTTTCTGTTGGAGTTCTCCCCCCAGCTGTGTTCGCAGACTGACTTACAAGGAAGTGAATATTTTTTTTCAGAAGTATCACAAACAGTTCTCCCTAAAACTGGACTTAAATGCAGCTGATATTTGGGCTGATAATAGATGGAGCTGATGAGATTATGTCCAGGAGATGGCAGTAAATGTGCTCTGAAAATACTGCTACAGAACATGAATGTTTGCTGTTATTTTCCTGTTTTCAGAAATTCTTTAGATTATTTTCAAGCAGTTCTTTCTGTTTCATTTCCTTTTACTTAATTGAAGTTGGACAGATTTCATTAGATGCAAACATTTCACATGCTTATACTAATTGCTATCCCATGTTTTTGTGTACTAATTTAAGAAAGTCCTTGTTTAATTCTACTATATGATATGTAAAACCTGAAGAATAGTGTACATTAGTTTTGGTTTTTTTTCAGAGGAAGGGTTTGGAAACTCCCTCCACCATTAAAAATCTGAATTATGAAGGATGAAAAATACAACACACAAATTAATTGGGAAAAAGTTCTGTATAGGTTTAAGAGGGATCAGGGATAGAAGTCAGATACCAAACTTTCCATTCCGGTACTCAGGAAATGGGGCTTGAAATTGGCATAATCCTGTGTGCCAACACAAACCTTTAAAAATCAATTCCTAATTTCTTTTAAACTGACTGGACTCTGGAGTGTAGCCTGTAGAATAGCCAAACAGTTTGTAATCCTGTATTGTAAGTTGAAGATGACTTAAATACTAATCACAATAAATTAGGTTATACTAATACATGTTCTGTGAACCATTCATCCTGTATCTGCTATAAGTAACCCTCCGTGATCTTAAAATAATGGCAATATTTACTATTTTGAAAAAGCAGTGATAGGTGCATTATAAGCAAAAGGCTACAAACTTGACTGATAACATAAGTCTGTTTTCTATGCTATCTGGAAAATACCTGTACTAATACAAAATCTCTCCCACCAGTATTTATTTTTTCCTTCTCTTGCATCCTGTGAAGGGATGTACTTGCAGAACTATTCTGGTAGAAAAATAGTTGAGTATAGACCAAGCTCAAGCTCTTATGTTACCCTCTTTTGAAAAATGTTTCTGTTTGTTGGTTTTTAAGACTATGTTTGAAGATGTTAGTGGATTTGGAGCGTGGCATAGGCGCTGGTGTGCACTGTCTGGAAACTGTATATCCTACTGGACGTACCCAGATGATGAAAGAAGGAAGGTAATGCTGTTTTATAAAGCTCAAGTCTAAAGTTTTGTAGTAACCTACACAACTAAGCTGTTCGGTTTTAATGACAGTAACATTAAGACTTAACACAAATAAGTGTATTCAAAGTGTGAGATTCAAACCCAAAGTTTTCTTGGGGAATGGAGGGGACTTGTAGTCATAAATCTGACCTAAATCAAAGCAAGCTCAGAAACTGAGCACTTAATCTAGTGGGAAAGCAGAGGAAAATCCATATTTAATTTCCCCTTCAGTCTTAAGGATCTCCATTGTGCATGTCAAATGACTAATTATTTAATTGAAATTGGTCAGACTTGTACAGCTTAACAGCAGACTATCTAGTTGCCTTCAGTTTTAGATAAAATAATGTCTCTAACACTGAATATGGGAAATAGTGAGCAATCCTTCTGTACTGCAGAAGCATAGCTGTGATTATGGACTATCTTATTTGCAGCCATTGTTTTCTTGCAGCTCGATGTTATAGCTGGTAGAAACTGGTCCTTTTTAAATGGTTCTTAAGGAAACCCAAGTTATTGTCTGGTTAATGAGACAAATCAAAGGTTTCTGTGTCACCGAGCTGAACATTCTTGTCTCTTTAGCCTGTTCTTGCAGGGTGTACTGAAATATTTCCAGGTCCTTCAAAAGGCTGCTTTCAAGAGGGTTTTTCTGATTCACTTAAGCAATTTACCATTAAACACTTGCTTGTTTGTTGGCAGAACACTTTCTTTCCCAAACTCTGGTCCTTTGGGTCTTCTATGCCAATCCAGATGCCCGAGTTTAGTTTCTTCCTTCCTAACAGAGGAAAACCATATGCTGGTAGTTGACATTGCCAAAATATATCAATGTACTTTCTTTCCCTGCCAGGAGATAGGGAAAAATCTCTGCCTACTGTAATAGAAGATAGGCAAGGAAAATTGAGATAAGCAAGAAAAAGGTTCCTATTCTGCCTTTATCTTCAAGAAAAAAAAACCACTTTGGTTTGTTTTCCAGATTCTGTTCTTGGAAATCTTCTAGCCTTGTTTTGCTATCATTCTGAGAAAGGGTCAGCTATATTCTTTTGGCATACTATTATCCACAGCAATATTAAACTCTGTTGTTATTAAACACCTCCCCTTACCCCTATTGTCTCTGCTCTGTCACGCAGAGATAGATGTAGCTCAGAAATACCAGTACTGGGCAATGATTGCTTTGAATCATGGAATGCTGGGGTTTTTGTAATGAAGTTCTCATGCTGTACATGTATCCCCAACATGCAACCTGTTTCTTAATGCTCCTCAAAATGGAACTGCTATTCTTACACTTAAGTCACTTGAACTATCTATAGAATAGCATAGTGAACATGCCAAATAAATAGCAAACTCTTCTCCAAGCCAAGAGCAGCTTGTTTCCCTAATGGAGGTATTCTGTAAGTGTGAAGAATTGGAGCCAAGGTCAGTAACTAAGCACAGACCTAGGCTGCTATCTGTGGTCAGCAGAGAGACCTGCCTTGAAATGTGAAATGCTCTTTGAATAGGGCCTTAATATGGAAAAATTTTCGAAGCATATGTTAGTCAGAATTACTTGTGATTGCAGTATTCTTGACTGATGACCTAACTTCCCTTTCAGCATCCTTTGGGTCGGATAAACTTGGCTAACTGTGCCAATCATCAGATTGAACCTGTCAACAGGGAATTCTGTGCTCGTCCCAACACTTTTGAACTAATAACTGTCCGACCACAGAGGGAAGACGACAGAGAGACACTTGTCAGCCAGTGCAGAGACACGCTCTGTGTTACCAAGTGAGTGGATAAAATCATGGAGGCTGTGGGAGGTTATGGGATGTGTGTGTGTTTTGCCTTAAGTGAAAGTTTTAATAATGTAGGAGCTTGACAACTTCGACGTGCCAATGCAAAGCTCATTCAAATGCTAAGACTTTAGGGTGACATTTGAACTGTTTGGTTCACTTTTAGTCCTGGTTTTTCTTGCTGTCCCATTTCAGCCTTCTGAGGACAAAGAACTCAACTTTTTCAGAAGTGGAAATGACAGGTAGCAGGATTGTGGAATATCTGGCTTCAGTTTGGTTTTTTTGGTCAGGTTTTTCTGGATGGTTTTTGTTTGGTTGGTTTTGGTTCTGTGGTTTTTTGTTGGGGTTTTTTTTGTTGTTTTTTTTATCCCCTGATATTTAGACTTCCATGGATGATCAGCTTGACATTTTTCAGAATAACTAAGAGGCAGAGAAAGAAGTATCTAATCTATTGGGTTCTTTGCCTTTTAGGAACTGGCTGTCTGCTGATACTAAAGAAGAGCGTAGCCTTTGGATGCAGAAGCTCAACCAAGTCCTTGTTGACCTTCGCATGTGGCAGCCTGACGCCTGCTACAAACCTATTGGAAAGCTTTAAACTCTGGAAGGGAAATATGAAGAAAATATGTATGCAAAAACCCACATGAACTACACAAAAAAAAACCCAACTTAAATGAAAATGTGGGAGGTCCTCTGGGTCACTTATGCTTTAAATTTAAGAGAGTATTTAACAATATACAGGACTGTTATGCAGTATTTTTATTTCAATTTAAGAATTTTAAATCTGTTTTTACTTTCTAACTTTTGAGTATGGTAGGAAGCAATTTGCTGTTTCTAAATGTGCTAAATATTTATGTAATTCATTTTTATTGACGTCTTTTTTTAGCTCAGTACATTGTTGTTCTTAAAACAACTAAATTATTGCAGGAAATCGCACTTCTGGGCAGGAAAGGCGGGGAGGGCAAGCTAGTGAAAAAACAAGCTTACTAGATAACTCAGCTCCCTGAAAGAAACAATAGCTCAGAGTTCTCTGACAAGGATTGTGCTGAAGCACAAGATTTAATATTGGAGGGTTTGTCAGGGTTATTTTTTAATGGTCAGGCATAGAAGTTACCAGTAAATATGCAATATAGGTATTTCTTGCTTGCACAGTGTCCTTGTGGTCAGAACAAAACACATGCACGAGGCTTTCATACTCCTTTTGCAATTTCTTGTACAAACTGGTATGCATAAGTGCATGGCATGTATATTATGAGGTTTACAGGTATGGAATTATGTATGCAGTATGTTGCACTTTGGTAGAAATGAAAGGTCTTGAACATTTGTTAGGACTGCTATATATAAATAAAAAAAATAATTAGTTTTTGGGCTGTATACATCAGTATTTCCTGGGACTTATGGTTTGTACCAGCTAGAATTCTCTGACTGAGAATCAGGAATAACTTGTAAAAGTGCTTTTCTTTTTTTATGTATAAGACACTACAAAGCTGTTATGCACCAAGTAATACTCCATGGGCCGAAAACACAGGTCTTCCTGCCCCCAGAGACGTGTTCATAAATGCAGAAAAAAACAGTACTTCAGATTCATCATTAAAATGGCAAAACTTCTCAGTTAAAACTTGCAATTTTCACAGCTTTTCACTGGGCAGGGTGAAATACTATCTCATTACATCACTACCACAAATGTGATAGTGGAATACTTTAAAATTGCTATTGCTGTTATATATATTCACACTGGAAACACTAAATTCTGTTGGCTTATACTGTTTTCATCCTGCCACTTTCATACTTGCTTCTAAATCTTGTTGTCGTCTTCTGATGTCTTCAAATATTTCCAAACTATGTATTGAGATTTATTTTATTCATTTAAAATTAAAGAATAAAACACCTGCTTTTTTTCATAATGTCATCTCTGCATTTGAGATACTGGTCTGTAGGCTGAAGAAGAAAAGCTGGACTCCACAAAGTGTTTCAGAAAGGATTCTAGTCAGTATGTGTATGTGATTTGGGAAGACAATGTGAGGCCTGGGGAGTAGCTAGCACCGAATTTTGTAGTGGGAGGCCAGATTGTCCATGGTATATAATGAACTTCTTGGAATGTAAATGAATGTAGAAGCTGCTGGAGACCAGCAGTTCATCAAGTATGAAGAGGAGATGTGGTGGTTGTGTGACAGACAGAGCAGCAGAGTAGCAGTACAACAGTGGAAGAGCACATTTCATCTGTGGATACCTGGTAGGCTGTCTACTTTAACTTCCAAGTGGATGTTTAATAATTTTATTTAATGATTTTTATCAACAAATCCATACAAAAATGTTAAGAATAGAATTGGATTTATATATAGGAATGACATTTTCTTTAGGCTAATTATCCATTGTAGAAACTGTGTGTTCATTGCCCAGGATGAAAAATAATCCTCATGAGGGAGAGGTTTAAAGTGTCACAGGTGAAGTAAGTTTGAAAAGCTGACCTGGATGGTGGCTTCTAGGCACAAGTTCTTGGTGATGACATGCACTGCTGCAGGGAAGGTGTGATGCTGCATTTCCAGCCTTACTGACCTGCACTGCTGTGTGCCTCCTCCCCTCCTGTGTTCCCTTTTTTTAAAGTTGAGCTGTAGAAACTTATTTTAAAAAGTTTGGCAAACTTTTTTTTCTGCTTTTTAGCAGATCCTTTTCAAAGAGGCCAGACTGTATGAATTCCAGTAGCTTCAGGTACCTATAGATGACCTGAAAATGATTTCACTGTCTGAGTTCAAATGAAGCTTTAAGTGTTATGTTTTATGAAAAGAGTTTATGAACAGAATAACGTCAACATAAGCCCTTCTCATTTGCAGTTTGAACTAGACAGTGATATAATCCCTCCTATATTCGCCTCCTCTAACTCTCATCCAAAAACCTGTGGTAGACCATTCCACCTAGAAATCTGTACTGCTATAAAGTTTGAATTTCCTGGAACTGTACTTCACTTTCTAAAAACACCTTTTTCTTGTTTATTTCTCTCCATGCACTTGTTGCCTTCCACCAATCTAAGCACCAGGAGACAGTTAAACTAATGGAATAGACTGGGTTTCATAGTTTGTTACTGTACTAGAATAAGCTTTTTTCAGAAGCATTCCTTTAAATACAGGACATTTATCTTTAGCATGGTACTGGTAAGTGGTTAATGGTTGGGGATGCAGATCTTCAGCTGTTTTTTGTGTTCTTTGGATAATGGAGAGATAGGGTGGTTGTAAAAGCTGATGGTTTAATAGGACCCAAATTCACCTCTATTTGCAAATAGTTTCTGCAACTGTTACAAATTGAGTTTCTGGGTACAGCCTAATTCTGAACTGCAGAGCTTGCTTCTGAGGCACAAGCACATAGAGTTGGGTTTGTGTTCCTTCAGCCAGTGGCAAGCCCACTTTGTGAAGTCCCCCAGAGACCCGGTATCGAGCACGGAGCAGTTATGCTGGGTGAATTGGAAAACTTTACTTTGTCTTTCAGAAGATGCTGTTCTTAATTTTATAAGAGCTTATTTTGGGTTGTTCAGAAATTCAAGATGCTCACTAATAAGTCTATAAATGGAAAATGCTTTGCTCTAGGCAAGGAACCTTATTTTAGCTGAGGAAGTTTCAGTTTTATGAGCTTGTAAAACTCTTAATTGGCATTATTAAGTCCCAACCTCAAATGAACTAAAATAATTTGCAGCAAGATTCCCTGAAAATTTGGCTTCTCTAAATGCATACTGTTCTCTTCCCTTTTTAATTGCTACATTGCTGTATTTTGTTGTATAGGAAATTACCTGGTGTTCTGTAATTGTCTGTGCTGTACTTGGTCTATAGTAAAACCATGCGGATGCACTTGTTTCTGTCCTTGTCTTGTTTTTAATTGAAGATGGGAGGCCTGAAGAGTTAAAAAATAGAAAGTGTTCTACCTGGCCAGTGAGCACTGAGTGTTACGCTGATTGGTGGGGAGGATTTGTTCAGGAAGCAGGTAGATTTCCTTCTAATACTCAATAGTTTTCCTTAGACATGTCTCTGGAGTTGAAACTGTTTCTTGGGAAACTGAATGTTTTGGTAACATCTAAATGCCTGGAATGAATTGGGGCCTTATTAGTAAGTAGCATTCAGTTAAGGAATGTATTCCCTTTTGGCTTCTGAAACTAGGTGACTTGAATATTTACTGAAGTGTTAGCAGTTGTCTTAAAGGAATTTCTGTCTCAATAAAAGATATGGCAGTGGCTGTATTAAAAAAAAAAAATGGGGGCAATAGAATGTAGGTTAACAATAATACATCTTTTAATCAAACTAGCCTTAGCCAAGTCATAGAATCAGAGAATGATTGGGGATGGAAGGGACCTTTAAAGTTCATATAATCTAAGCCCCTGCAGGAGCAGGGACATCTGCAACTAGAGCAGGGTGCTCAGAGCCCAGGGATGGGGTTTCTACCACATCTGGGCAACCTGGGCCAGGGTCTTGCCACCCTCAGCACAAAAAGTTCTTTCCTTCTCTCTAGTCTAAATCTCTTCTCTTTTACCTTAAAACAATCATGCCTTGTCCCGTGTCCTGGTTTGAGTGAGAACAGAACTAATTCTGTTCAGTGATTTTTAGTTTTCTTTTAACTACACCTTCTGAAGGTAGCAGCCTGTTTTCACAGACAGTGTCTGCTTCTAGCAGTGATAACAGCCCATGGTTAGAGTTAGTACCAAGGATTGGTGTGCAGACCAAGGCCACTGCTGGATCTTGTGTG
>WTSP01017520.1:0-19931 GCA_025331215.1 Actenoides lindsayi
AGGCACCAACTCTGCCTCCCCTCGGGTGTTGTGGGGGGGGGGTGGAGGCGAGGGGGGGCCCCCGCCCTGTGGTCCCCCCCCCCCCCCCCCAAAAAAAATACATCTCATAAAAAAGACGCCCCCAAAACTTTCCAGTCGTTTCGTGGGGGTGCGAACTCTGCCTTGCGCACCCGGCAGAGTGTTTGAAAAGTTGGGAGTGCTTCGTTGTGGTTGTCGTAGGGTCGTTATTCACCGGGAGGGCTCCTGCCTCTCGCTTTGCAGTTAACGCACTGAAAGACGCAGATGAGGAGTACGTTAAACGTGTGCCACAAACTGCAGAGTAAAATACGACGAGTGCAAACGTTTTTATCTTTTCCCTAGAGCTTCAGTAGGTCTCGGTTTTCTCTGTATCGCGGCTTCCTTGCGCTTTCATTTTTAGACGCTTTAAAGAGCTGTCGGGATGTCGAGTATAAAACCTTGCGCGCGTTCCAGCTTTCTGAGGTGGGTGTCTGCCAGGTCGGGACGAATACATCCTCCTTTAAATGCTTCTCCGTCCTTTGGGGTTTGTTTTTTTTTTTTTTGGGGGGGTATCGTGCAGAGCATGTTGTCCCCAAGCCTGTATTTAATTAATCAACTTAAACTGTGCTTCCCACGTAGGCAGATAAAGGGTGGAGGTGCCATTCCGGTGTAAAATCGCTGTTCGTCTTAACGCGGGGAACGCAGTAGTGGCTGACCCGAAGAGCTTTGGGTGCCCAGTAGCCAGCTTGGGTGTATGTGATGCCTTTATAAGCGAGACTGACTCAAACGGAGTTTGAAAGAGATCAAGGAAAGAAAGTTGTTGTGGGTTTTTTTGGTTTTATGTGGGTTTAGGATGGCAGGATGGTGGCGGAGGGACAGAGCAGCAAGGCACGGTTCTGCTACGGAAATCGACAATTTATTGATTTTTAGGAGCTTTGAAACCTGAAGCCTCTCTCCTCCGGTCCGTGGCAGAGCCCCCCGGGCTCTGGGGACATCCACACACGTGCTGGAAGTGCTCTGGGGCTGTCGAGCGTAGTGTGGAGGCCTCTGCCCTTCTCTTTCTCGGCAGCTTTACAGGTGCAGCTTTCCTAGAAGCGTTTTTGCGTCCACTTATCACCCTGGGCTGCTTTATTCACCCTTTCTGGAACCTGCTTCTTGAGAAATGGTAGGGAGAAAAGATGATTTTAAATTTCTTTTGATTTTTTTTTTTTTTTTTCCAAGTACTGCTGCTGCCATCTCAGGGATCTGAAGGATAAATGCCAAACGGACTCGGTTGTTTTCAATTTCACTTTGCTGCTCAGGAATGTTTCATGGCACTGGCAGGCTGGGGCTGTAGGATGGTAGCGCTGTGTTCTGTCAGAAGTTGTCTTTTTTTTTTTTGGTTGTTGTGTACCTCTGGGGGCTTGGCAGTTCACATCAAAAAAAAAATAGTTACTTCATAAAATCCTACTTTGAAGACTTTAATACTTTGGGGTTTTTTTTCCCTTTAGACTGTACAAAGAAAAAAAGAGGTGTGTGGGTGTGTCCTTTTCTGTCAGGAGGGAGAGGGGAAGACAAGGGGCCATGAAATGTGTCCGTAGACAGGTTTTTGTAGCTGTCACATCCCGGTTTTCTACAAGTAGTCCGGGTTGGTTATTAGGTACCGGATGAGGTGAGTGCTCCTTGGAAAACCGTGGCTCATGGAAAGCTGTTCTACGGTGATTGGGTGTAGGGGGTGTTCTTAAGCAGGAGTACATCCCCAGAAAATGTGCTTTTAAATTCATCTTTAGCAAGTTGAAAAGTTAACTAAGGGAGGGTTTGTGATTAAGACTCTGCTATCTGAAGAATGAGCGGTGAATTCCTTTCGTTATTTTTCCTAGGTTGAATCTTTTCACATTTCTCCTCTGATTAATTAGCAAACGGCATTGATTTTGGATTTAGTAACCTTTAAAAACTAAAATCAAGTGTAATAGTTGCACCCTAGCTCACTTGCCTGGCCAGGTGAAGTTTGTCAGAGAAACTCTGTCAAGTTTCTAAAACTTTCTGGCCTTCCTGTGTAAAGAACCAGGGGGTTCCACGTGGGTAATGCACGCACGTGTAAATCGGGGAGCGTGATCTGGCCGCTGCCATTGCCCAATCCACAAAGGAAAATGAAAGATCACGCTTTCCTCCCGAAAATCAGTGGCCATTCTCACTCGCCACAGTTTTTTAAAGCATTCTAAATCGTCAACTAATGCTTCCTGTAATGTGTTTTCTAACCACGATTAGGAGTGTTTCAGCCTCCAGTCCTGGTTGAGAACGTTTGGGGAAAAAAATAATCCCCCACGACCAGACATACTTTGCAGATCCCCCCCGACCAGCGAGGTTACTGAATTCTTTGGTGCTCTTGAAGGTTGCCATGAATTGGATTGGTGTGGTTTCATTTCTGTTGATGAAACGAGCGAACTTTTAAAGGCCTGTTCTTCTGTGGATTACCTCCCAAACTCTATAGGCTGAGGCATATGTGAATTTTCCTCATCTTAATTACTATTCCTGTATAATTGCATACGGGCTCTAATTTATCTCAAGGTAAGCTATTTAAAGCCCTTTCTAATTGGAAGGAGTGTACTTGAGTGATTAAATCTTTCCTTCAATATTTCTTACATCTCTTTAAATTGGTTATTAGGTTGTTGTGATCTTTGCCTTCTACTCGAGTCTTTTGGAAATCATTACGCAGTTTGCAATAATCAATTCAATTATACATGGATCAAAGGACGAGAAAGAAAAGCTTATGTTCTAGTATTGTCATTCTTGATACTGTCCTAAGAAGCTGGTTTGGAAAGCACATGCTGGGAGGTTTTCTCCTTTGTTCTCTCTCCTTTTAAGAAAGTGCCTTTGGGGATTGAAGAGATCCCTGGTGTGTTTCTTGTTAGACACAATTTCTACTTGAAGGGAAAAAAAAAAAAAAAGTGAGCCAAGAGTTTGAATGAAAATTCATAATAGTGTTTCCACACAATGGTGAGGAAAACAAACCATTTAAAAATATTCAGTTGGGAAATATCCTTCCCCTAAATAAAGGGAAGTAGTTTTTTGAGGGGAGGGAGGCCAGTAGCACGGCTTTCAGGTGCTGGTGGTAACGGTGACAAATGGATCTCAGGGATGGCAACGTGGCTGTGTTAAACGGCAGCGTCAATACTAATAAGCGTAAGCCACCTATTTCTGTCTTCAATTAGAATTTTACTCTTCTGTATGATGAGCTATTTTTGCTTAATCCTTTTATAAGTTGCTGGGGTTGCGTGTTTTCTGTGATTAAATTCAATATAATCCACTTCTCATTGTTACCCGAGTCCGTGGATTACGTTATTTTCGTGCCTGTAATTTGGCGTACGTCGGTATAATTGGAACTGCATTTTGCTCGAGACACCTTTTAGTGAGCTTTTTGGTCATCAACACTGGAATTGCAGATAGGAGAGGAAATTGGCAGCTGTACATCACGTCAGTGCTTACCTGTCACAGCCCCAGTCCGGAACGCTCTGTTGCCAGTAAAACCAGCTCGTCTGCTGCGTCCACGTGCATACAGAGTCAGAACGAGAGGAAACTGTTACCCTAGGGAGGGGAAGGACCATCAATAAGAATGTTCATGGACCAGACACCCAAGACAAACATTGAAAAGCATCCCATGCAGCAGGGTGTCGATGGTTAAGATACCTTCAGAGCGTGGAGTTATTTATAGGGATGTCAGTGACTGGCGTGGTTTATACTCTGACCCGTGTTCATACGGAGCAGAAAGATAAGTGCAGGTTTGTCACTAATGCGTTTGGCACGGCGGGTTTTAGTTCCTGTCATCTCCATTCTCCACGAAGTCAACATCTGATCGTTCCTCTCTTCAGTGCCGCGATGGCGAAAAACAAAAGAGAACTTCCAAACACTTGAGGCTCGAGTGCTCTCTGTAATTGTTCGGAGATACCCCCGGCCCTCTCTGATCCCTGCAGCATCTCTTGTCATCCTCCTCGATTGTAGTCGTGCTGCTGGGTGAGTTCAGAGCTGCACACCCCAGGGTTGGTTGGCTGGTGGACTCCTGTCAACGTGGGGTTCATCGGTCACCGTTGAAACCATTGAATTTGACACCATTGTACCTTTCTTACTGGGAATCAGCGTGTTCAAAGAGTTCCTTGGTAGGGGGCCTTGGGATCACCCAGCGTCCCAGAGGATTTGTGGCTAGGGAATGGATTGGATCTCTTGCAGCTTTGCTCTTACATGGAGATGTTTGGCCCTTTGGCTCCAGGAGGAAAGAATTCTGCCTACGAACCTTAAGCTGTCTCAGAAACGTCTGTTTGCTTCTGCTGTGCTTCCACTGTAGGAACTCTGGCTTTGATGAAAGATGGTACAGGTGCCCTTCTAACGAAAGACTCTGCTTCATCACCCTCCTCCTGCAAGCCACAGCAATCTCAGTGAAGAATGCAGATGTGGGTTTTACATTAAAAACCTGTCTCTAAACACCTTGGGCACCTTTTGCAATCCAGCTGTCCCCTGCAAGCAGGAACTTCACCTCTCTTTAACGCACCAGTGTGCCTGCAAGAGTCAGAGGGAGGTGTTTGTCCTGTTCTTGAGGGGGATGAAAAAAGGGAAATGAACTGTTTGGGTGACTGCTGTGACATGTGTTTGGGCAGCTGAATTTTTGAATCCTCTTGATGAAGCTCAGGAATTGGTTCTCTCATTGCTCTGTCACTGTTTCTGCTCTGTTTAGACCAATAAATGCCAGGAGTGTTGGTTTGAGCTTTTTAAAGTGAGGATGATGGAATTTTATGAGGCAAAAATTGCATGTAGTACCTTCAGTGGTAGTCTGTTCATGGAAATAAATGCCTTTCTCTAACTAGAAAAATAATCTACTTTTAAGGTAGGGGTGTGTGAGGAGAAGAAAGGAGCTCCAGTAGCTTACCAGAGGTTGCTTATTTCTATGATTTTACTCAACACTATCAAAGTCATTTTGAACAACTAGTCACTGCCATAAAATGCGGCTCTTTCAGAGTAAATTAGCAGCTTTGGGGCTACGACAACAAGTAGGTTATGTTAAACGTTTGGAAATGAGACTTTGTGGAATGAAGAACGGGGATGGGACACGTGAGCTTGTCTATCTTTGTTCTGATCTTCCAAACTTCCAAGAGCAGCCGGCTGAAATGCGACCAGGTAACGTTATATTCTCGTTCTCCGCGTGCTGTGGTACAGACCTTTCTATTGGCATTTCTTTTCTGATTGTTTTCCCGAGACTCCCCTGTCTGTTGCAGCTGTATTGATCCAGGAGTTTGTCAGCAATTTGCTTCAGCTTTTTTTTTTTTTTTTCCCCTTGTTGGGATTAGGGGTGGCCATGGATGTAGTGCTGTTCGGATTCTGTCCCTTTGCATCTACTGGGGGGGATACCAGAGTGCCCTGTATTGTGTTCCAAGACTAGAGGAGAATAGGAACGAGGAGAAGGAGGGTATTATGGGGCTTGTCTAGAATATGGGAAACAAAGAAATGAAAAGCTACTATACAATTAGACCAAAGGTCAACCTAAGCTTGACCTTTATGTCTATAGGCGATGATATACAAGAGATTTATATAGGAAGTGGCACGATAATTAATGGAGAAGGAAAGGGAGCTTTTTAAAGCTGTTGTTTGGTAAGGATAGAGTCCTAGGCTCTGGAGCAAAGACTGTGGGTATGTGAAAGTTTACTTAGCGTGGAGGCCAGAAAGATAAGTGTTAGTCACTTCATGTGCATGGCTGAAGATTGCTCTGTAGTGAACGTCCCTTGTTGTGTTTAGGAGATGGTAATGAGCTTTCTGGATACGTGCTAATAAACATGTATGAGTTGTGCCTCCTCTCTGCTCCTGCCAGGACTGCATGGGCTGGAGGTAATGCTTCAGTTGCCAGTTTCCATCCTAAAAGAACATCTAACAGCAGGAGAGAGTAAGAAAGGGAGAGTTTCAATCCCTACCCTGCTTTGGGGCTGGTGCGCAGCCAAGAGCTTTTCCAGGACAGCAAGCTGTGAAGCACCCCTTTATCTCTGCAGATATTTTCTTCTGTTTGCCTGGCACGTTTGTAGTGTGTGCTGCCAGTGCTTTTCCCCCAGACTCCAGCCCAGATAGGATCGGCTGTGCTAAATCCTCCAAGAGTTCAGTAGGACTCTCCTGTTGGCTTTTCTTCAGTTTGACACCTGGTTGCTCCCTTGATCCTGGTAATTTTGATTGGAAGGGACCTCGGGAAATCTCTAGTCCAACCTCCTGCTCAAAGCAGGATCAGCTGTGAGGTCACAACAGGTTACTCAGGACTTTATCCAGGCTTGTCTTTAAAACCATAAAGGTTGGAGACTGCACAACCTCTGTGGGCAACCTCTTCCACTTAGTTAAGCATTAAAGCTTAGTTACGTTCTCGTAGTGAAAACAGGTGTGGTTTTTTTTCCATATCTAGCCTGAACCTCTTGTTTCACCTTGTGCCTATTGTCTCATCCCTCTGCTGTGTACCTCTGTGAAAATCGTGGCTCTGTTTTCTTGCTGACCTCCTTTCCACGTTGGAAGCTTGCCATTAGGTTCCTCCAAAGCTTTCTCTTCATCAGGCTGAATAAGCCCCACTCCCCCAGCCTCTTGCCAGATCATCTTGTACTTCGCATCTCTGACAAGAAGATGCCAGTAGCTTGTTTGAAGAGGGGTATCGGGCAGATGATTCCGTGTCACAGATGTAGTTCCAGAGGATATTTTTCCTCCTGAGGATTTCTGTTGCTGGAGATGTGATACCAAATCCTTAACATCCTCAGAAATGTGCAAAAGTAGTTCCTGAGAATGGGTATCACTGGAAAAGGTGGAGGTTGCTTCAGAAAATGAGATTTCAGAAGCGATGAGCTTTCCGAGAGGAGATGATGGCAGATGTCAGGCAAGAGGAGGTATCTCTTCACCAGGAGCCTCCACAGCATTCCTCTCCATTTGGAAAATGGCTACACTAAGCTCTCCCACTCCTCCCTTCCCTCCCATTAAATACATGTCTACAGAGCCGATGGAGAACCGAGCTTACTGAGCAGGTGTAGGATCCATCCTCTGCTACGTTTTCAGGGGGTGTGGTTTTCAGTAGAGTGCCTTAGGTCTATCACAGTTCAACCTTGGCCCTCTTGACCCTGTACTTGCCTGATGCTGCTCCTCTGTTCATGAGGCTCCCAGCGGGGAGCAGATTGGCAGCTGAGCCAAAAGGCAGAGCTTAGCAAAATAATTCATCCCAGGTTGTTTCTGGGATAAAAATTGGCTTGGTGTATCTCTGCAGAACAACGGGTAATCCTGAGAAGGACTTCTTTGGCCTAGTCTAATCTTGGTCCTTCTGCCTATTTGTGGTCTGTTTGGTGTGAGTCTGTGTGAGGTTCTTTCAGCTTTTCTTTGCATGTGACAGTGCCAGAGCTTCCTCCTGAGAAAGTGCATCTTCCTTAAGAAGAACATCTCAGCTTATTCACTGTGGAAGCAGAGAGTTTCCTTTCACTCTTCGGTCACCTGAAGACATTTTCTGTCCCTTAAAGCAGGACAGGCAGTTGAGGATCGGAGCTGCCACTTGTTGCCTACCTTCATTTACAATCTTCTGCAAGCTGTTCCTCCTGCCCTCTCTGTAGAGCAGGGTCTGGCTTCAGCGAGGCCGCTCCGTGCTGCTTTCCAAATGGAAACGTGATTGATCCACGTGCAAAATAAAACAGAGGATGGAAATAGCAACGACTGTAGTTTTGCTTGGCAGTTTAGCAGAGGTGCAACTCACCATTATTTGTTTTTCTTACAAGCAGAGGCCAGATACAGTGCGGATAACGTGTTTGGTTCAGGTGAAATCGGTAACCTGAGCCGCAGGAGCGCGTCGTAAAAAGCTGCGCGGATGAGAATGTTTTGTGGTGCGGTCATTCCTCATATTGTTTCTGGAGACTCCCTTGACAAAATGATCTCACTTTTGTGCAGATGTTGTATCTCGTTTCCCTGGTGCAAAATAAGAAGCCTTTGAAACGGTCCAAGTATTTGCGTGGACTTCCAGCTTATTGAAACATCCGTTGGAGGCAGCTCTGCTCGGGCTGCCTGTGGAGTTGTTGGTGCCCCTATAAATGTATTGTACCGAAAGGGGGGGGGAAAAAAAAGCATAGAAACTTCAGCAGTGGTACAGAAAAAAAAAAAAGCTGCTCTTCTTTGTAGCTTTAGCAGGATCTCCTCAGTTAATCTTCTGAGGCCACTTGACGGCAGGGCTTTTCAGATTTGTTTAATTACCAGAACTGTTGTTGGTTTGAATTGCGAGGATTTCAGATAATATTTTTCTAAAGGGTGTACACCCAGATTTTCATTCAGTGCGTTTATGGTTTGCCTTCCTCGGTGTTAAAACTTGAAAGGCTGAAGATGAACACGGGTTCTAAACTGAATCTTAAGAACGTAAGTGTAGCTGGTGCCGGGTCGGACCAAGCGTCCGTTTGGCCCAGGATTGTCTCCAGAGCTTCCAGAAGTGAGCACGCGGGGAACAGCGAGAACAGGACAGCGTATGAGAAATACCTGTCACCTCCGTGCAATATTCTCCCGGTCTGCAGCTATTTTCAGCTCAGTCCTCTGAACCCGAGGGGGGCCATTAACTGAACAAGCCATAATAAATTGATTTTCCAAGTGCCTGTCCAGGTTCCTTTTGAACCTACATAGACTCCTTTTGTTCACGGTGTTTTGGCAGGGGGTTCTCTTGTTCCGCTGCTTGCTGCGCGAGGACCCTTCTCGGTTTGTTTTCAGCCCAGTTCCCACCAGCTTCGTCCACTGGTCGCTGTATTGTGTAATGTAAGAGCTGGAAGAGATGATCCCTGTCTACTCTCCTTGTGCTGTTTGTGGCTTTTTAGATTGCTGTCCTAATTGCCCCCATGTTCTCTATTTTTTTAGGTTGAAAAGTCTTAGATTTTGCTATTTCTTAATTCGGGAAGTCAGGCTGGACTTCTGTCATCCTTCTATGAACAGTTCCACTTCTAATGTACCTTATTTTTTTTTTTTTTTTTTCTAAGATGAGGCCACCAAAACCACCTGCACTTTGAGATCTGAATGAACCGGGGATTCATATAGTGGATAATGGCTTCTCATTTGCTCCCTGTTCCCTTTCTAATGATTTCTCACAATGATTTGTGTGTTTGACGGCTGCTGAGCTGATGTTTTCCTATGTCTGTTTATCTTGGGCCCAGGAGCTTGCTCCAGTGTGGTAAAGGTCATCCCAGAGCCCATCACTTTATATGTAAAGCGAGGTCTGTCTGGGCTGCTTTTCCCCATAGGCAGCGCTTGAATTGCTCTGTCACTGAGGTCTCTCAGTGATTCTTTAACTTACCTTCATCCTTAAGCCCAGCAGTTTTGTCACCCCACTGATCACTTCGTTTGCTCGCTGGTTAACGAACAGGTTAAGCTGCCTGTGCCAGCCCGGGCCCTCGCAGAACTCCACGCATGACCTTTCTCTATTGTTTGGTCTTGGAACAACTCGGACGCATTGGTAACAGAAGAACTTTGAATAGCAAGCTAAGGATCTATAGCCTGCCTTTTATTATGATTATTTTTAAAATTATTATTTTTAAACTGATTTTTAATATTATTAATGGTGTAGGAATACCCAGCTTGTGTGTGCAGACTGGGTCTCCATCGTTTCCTTTCACCTGTACTATTCTGTTGTTTAAAACACACGTAGAACTCTGAGGTGGTGCCAAGCGCTTTTAAGGGGAAGCAGAGATGTGTTGAAACTTGTTTCCTATGTTCAGTTAACTAGAAAAGTTGTTGTTTTTTTGGTTTGTTTTTGTTTTTTTTTAAATGTGCCTTTGTGTTTCAGAGCAGATTCACATGGATGGAGCTGAGTCTTAGAAGTTTAACTGCAGTGACTCCTTCGTTCCTCGGGCCTCGGCTTGAGTGATGTCTGGATGCCTCTGTTTTGATTTTTCCCCAGCACGAGAATGCCATTTGCTTGCCCCATAGAGGCTGAGCAAGGTTGTGAAGTCATAGGGTGTTCGTAACATCCTTACTTACCTGGAATTAGAAGTTAGATGTCATCTAGTGAGTGTATCAGGAGGCAAAAGGCTAAAAGACCCTTCTTGCCAAAACGCGAGGCTGAAACCCAGAAAATGTGCTTCATTTTGTCATGAGATCCTCAAGAATATATTTTTTTTTATCCCCCCCCCCCCCCCTGTATATGTAAAAAGGGACGGGCAGAATATAAATTCATGAACGTGTGAGAGTCATTCAGATGACATTAATGAGCTGCAGAAGGCTTGTATATATGCAAATGCCTATTCAGAGCGGGATTTGGTTGAGTGCGGTTAATGAGGTGGGGCAGCAGTTTGGTCAGGAAAGATGAAAAGGAGCAGTGACTGGAGCAACATCCTCCCTCTGCCACGCCACTGGGCTGGCTGCTCAGAGCTGGGGACTCCAGGGAGGCTTTGTACCTGCGAGGAGCGCTCGCATCTTCTGCTTTCCCTCGGCCAGGGGTTCCACGTGGAAGTTTGCACTCGGCTATCGAAGTTTTCCTGGGCAGCTCTCTCGATTCTGCTTGTTCTCGTGGCTGGAGCCAAGGGAAAGGCCAGTATCATTTTTGGAGCTGCCAGAGTTTTCATGTATTTTAAATTATAGGTGTGGCTGAAACTTGGCTTGTAAAAACCTTCATTCCGTCGAGCAGTTTTGTTTCCACGCAGGGCAGGGGTTATTGTGTGAACAGATGAGTTGAATTCGGCCTTTAATTATTAGAAAAAGACAGTGCTTGAGGGCTGAGGTGGAGGGGAGGGGGACAGTGTTTCAGACTGGTGGCACTGGGAAATGAAATCTCCCTCTTCCCACTAAGCAAGCGTGCTTCGTGTCTCTCCTTAACACGCGCCGGTGTAACTGTGTAGGAAACGTTTCTATAGGTCTTGTCTGTGCTATGTGTGGGCCAGGAAAATATTGCCTAGAGAATATATTCTGAGCTTTCTAACCCGCCACTGGATGTTGTGTCCTGGAACTAATCGCTGCGAGGTAACGGGTTCTTAAGCACTGCGTGCTTTTATTTGAGCCTACAGGTAACGTGATTCAGCTAAGACGTGGGAAAAGAAACTTTCTGTGTGCAGACAGCGCTGGAAAGCGGAAGGACAGAGTAGCCCAGATTCTCAGGGCTAAGCCAGGATTGTGGGGTTAGGATCGGCTTTGTCAGGAGCCCGGGCCTTGCCTAAGACGCATCTTCTCAGCCTGTCTCTGGCTGCGTGTTGTCAGTTGAAACTGGTTTCTTTATCCCCTTTTGAATGCCGAAGAAAAGCAGGAAGGTCTGCTTCCTCTCCTATTATTCCATCATCTTTCTGCGTTTTTACATAGCGGGAAGAAACCGGTCGTTGTGGGCGATAGGGAAAACGGAGCTTCCTGCTTTCCCTTTCTTTGTCCCCCCCTGCCTCTTTCAGATGCCTTCCCCAGGATGCACATTCAGCGCTTGGCAGCGCTGCCGCCCCTGCCGTCCCGCGCCGCGGCTTGGCGTGACAGCGGCCTGGGTCTCGACAGCCTGAGCCGTGCCTTTGAGTGTCGGGAGCCGCGGGCAAAGAAGTCACCCGTGTCTCCTTAACTTGACTGGCCTGGGATCCGAAATCCGCCTGGGTGGGAACCAGGGTCAGGACCGTCCCAGTAAGATGTTTGAAATGGGAGGTGAACTTCTGAGTGCCGGTATTTTCACCTGGCTTTGGACAAGTAACAGAAATTTTCTTTTTCATCCATTTCCGTAATAATAAATCTATTTTGGCACTTGAAAAGCCATCTCTCTGAATATGTGATGTAAATATTAATTCTATGTCATATTGTTGCATGCAGTAAATAAATAATTCCCTTTTTACAGTTAGGAATAAATTAGGCTTTAGTGTACGTTTAACTGCTCTGTAAATAGCCAGAGCTACAATTTGTGTTCCCTATTGTTCCATGACGGACAATAGCTCTTCAGAGTTTGAAAAACTGACTTTTCTTGAATTACTGGCTGGCCACATGTGCTTCACACGTAGTTCCCTTGCTCTCAGTTTGCTGTTACGTGGCTGCGCTCTATCCTGGATACCTTGTTGAGAGAGGAAATCAGCTTGGGGAGATGAGTGGTTTTTCTAGGTGGTGTTCTGATCTGGTTGCACAGCCCTCTGTGTTCCTAGGGGAGGCACAGGCAGTCACACTCCTCTGATGAACTGTTCCCACGTGGGTGACCTCTTTTCCTATCCACCTCTGCCTGTGTTTCTGAGGTTCATGGTACGTATTTTGAATGTCTTTGCCTTTGTGGAATGACTGTAGGACCATGTATGTCGGATATCTCATTTGTAGGTCTTGATTCCCTTCTCTGACTTCACCTTCAATACTCTTTTTACCTGCAGAATCAGAGGTTGGAAAGGACTTTCCAAGGTTGTCTGGTGTACTAGTTCCCTGCCAATCTGCTCCTTTTGCTGTAGCTGCCTGAAGAGCTGTCTGTACTGATTGATGTCCAGGTTCCTCTCCTGAACCGGCAGCTACGTAATGAGATAAATGCCCGAGAAATTGAGATTTCTCCTCAAATTTTAACTACTTTATGTTTAGTAACTTGGAATTTCACATGCAGCGCTCTCCTAACTTGCTGAAAGTTGTCCTGGGCTGGAAGAGTTATGTAAACACGTGAAGGCTGTTGCTTGGTCTTGCTTTTAGACTGGTGCCTAAAAACCTGAACCTGTTGGTTCACAGGTAGATGCTTCTGTAAAACAAAAAGGGGTAGTAATTCTTCTTAGACCAACTGATGTGGCTGAACAACATTTCAGATGTGCAAATTCTTTCTCTAAATATAATAAAATATTACTTTCCATCAGGCCTTGCCTCTCTTGCATCCTTTTATTTACGGCCACTGCAGAATTGGTAGATAAAATATGGAAAGCAGCAAAGTGGCTCCCAGCTCAGTGGTGATGCTTAAACAAGGAAATATTCAGAAGCTAAGGAACAGAGAAAGGACTGTTAGTCCTGTGTTGGTCTCCTGTAAACATTTAGGACAAGGTGTTTCTGGGAAGGACGAGGGCTAAGCAAGCAGAGTGCAAAGCACTTGGATTATCTCCTCGGCTTTTTAATGATGGCTTTGTTTCAGGAATAAGTAGAGGAGAGGGAAGAGAATGGATATCTCCTCCTGGACAGTGAGGAAGAGTTGAGCAGAAATAATGCTCATTGTACCTGAGCTGTATGAAGACTTAGATTAACTGCACTGAAGGAGTGACTTTTGAAGAGCTTCACTGGAACGTGGTGGGTCATAAAATCATAGAATGATTTGGGTTGGAAGGGGCCTCAAAGATCATCTCATTCTGACTCCCCTGCCATGGGCAGGGACACCTCCTGCTAGAGCAGGTTGCTCAAAGCCCTGTCCAGCCTGATCTTGAACACCTCCAGTGATGGAGCCGCCCCAGCTTCCCTGGGCAACCTGTGCCAGTGTCTCACCACCTGCAGAGTGAAGAACTTCTTCCTCATTTCTAATCCAAACTCCCCTCTTCCAATTTGAAGCCATTACTCCGTGTAAAAAGGGGTGAAGAACCCAAGACTGTTGATGTGTTAAACTTGGGGTTTCCGTGGGTTTTGTGCTGTGTTAGGTAGTCCCCGTGGGACTGGTGAGGAGATTCTTCTTTTGTGTGGTGCGTCTCGACCGGTTATCGGAGGGGCTGTCATGTAAAAGGAACATTTCTTGGTATTGTTCGAGCTGTTATTTCATCTTGCTGACTTACTGCTACATCGTTACTTAAAAAGAAGTGTGTACTTTGGCTGCCTTGTGTAATTTCTAGACAAATTTGAAGACCTTATGAAATAAAGGAACTATGTGCGGAGTGACTAATTTGTTGGTTTGCTTTTAAAAAGACTCTGTACAGATACCGCCGTGGTCGCTTGATAGAATATTTGTTTTCCATCTTATTGACACAGTGGGAACTTTTGGCTCCATTGCTTATTTCTATGATAAAAAAAAAAAAAGACTAATTGTTAGTAGCAATAAATTATTATTCTTGGTGGACCAGACTGAGAAGGGAATGAGGTATTTGGCCAGTATATTTCATAGGTACTTGTTAGCGGCAGACTTCATTCATTTGTGTTCTGTTTCTTTATTTGGAAAGGGCAATGTTTTAATGATAAATTATTGAGTATTTCCCATACCTGGTGTTTTATCCGCTCTCTTCATTTTCCTGTTCTTCTCTGTTCCTTCCGCCTTTCCTTCCTGCCCAGTTTTGTTCTAGATGTTATTAACTATTGTCACAGTCTCTAGTATCTCCCCGTGGTTGTGGAGGAGAGCACTGCCAAACATTCCCCTGCGCCCCGTGAGACAGCATCCGGCCAGGAGGCTGCTGGTAGGTGGCACCCCGTGAAGAAAGCTGGTGGCAGTGGTGGCCGTGCCCGAGTTACAGCTCTGTGGGTGGATCCTGCTTGTGTGACAGAGCTCAGCATCTCAGGGTCATTCTTTTTAGGTGTGATTCCTAAAGCCTGGGAACACCTTCCTCAGAAGGGAGCTTGGTGAGAAGGGCTGCTTCAAAGTCTAAACGAAAACACTTCATTTTATTATGTGCTGGTTTGGCTTTTTTTATTTTGTAGGTGAATACTGCGAACAGCTAACTCCAGTTTTCTAGTTTTCCTCCTCTCCAGGCATTAACATAGCAATTGGTTACTTTTGAGGGAAATGAGATTCAATTACATGCTTTGCAAATTCAATACTTTGCGAGTCAGTAGCCGAATTTAATATGATGGTTATTTAAACCTTTTTGAGATACCAGAATAATTGGGTGATGCTGTAGTCTGCCTCCTGTGCCGCATCCTAGAAAAGGAGACGAGCGTGTGTGGGGCAAGATAGTTTATCTAGAAGTGTTTGGGGTATATTTGACTCTGTAATATCATAGCCTGAAGTGTCATCTCATTTGAAGCTGAATAAGTATCAGGAGTTTGTTTATAGTGGGCAACTAAGTCTTTAGCACTGGCTGATAACTTATGGCAGGTGGAGAATAGATCTCTTTGCAGTTCTGTAAGGTAAAGAAATAAAAAGATTTTTATATATATTTTTATCTCGGAGGAAAATACGCATCTATTATGGCAAGAATTTGCTTTAATCACGTGATGCTGAAGCTGACTAACGGATACAAAGAAATAACATCTGTTGCTGCAGCAGAGATTTTAATTTGCTGCAAGCAAACGTCAAACTCTGAATATATAAGAATGCGGATCTGGAAATGGTGGTGTCCCCTGCTGCTCAGAGTTCTGTAAGCTGCTGGCGGAAGCCGCCTCTTTATCCATGTTGCAACGTGAGTACATTCATGGAATTCCAGGTGCATTCTTCTCCAGCTTTCCTTCAGAATTGACTTCCAAAAGCTACATGTGCTTCGTGCAGGTATTTTAGATATTTCGGAAGTAACTAGAGCTTGGTTCTCTAGTGTTCTGCTGAAAAAGGAGGGCTTAAAGGGACTCTGGAGTTGGTATTTCCTACCCATAAATGCCAGAGCAGCCAAATTGTTTATGCCACCGGTGCTTTTCTTTTAATTGTAGATGATAAAATGTATGTTTTCTTTTCTAAAATCACCGTGGGAGGGGAAATCAAGGCGTTTGTGACCTCTTCAGAAGCTGAGACTTCTTGGGCCTGATTTGTTTTGGTTTTTTTTTTTTTTATACAAAGAGTATTACTGAATGCTCTCTAAGTTGTTCTATTTTTATTATACCTGTGTAGACCTTTTGAGTTGTTTGTGAGAGAGATTCTAACAGGACACACTGTGTTCAGCAAGCTCTCTGGACAGCTGTGGCTGGCTTGGGCTCCGCTGAAGCTTATTGCATAGGAATTAGCTCTTCTGTCAGCCAGTTGAAAGGCTTAGTTAAGGATAAGAACATTCTTAATAAAAAGTAAATTTGTCAGGCACTGACCCTCTCCCAAATAGCTGAAAACAATTGTCTTCATTATTAAGCCTGAGGTGTAAGCTGTTTTTCTTTAGAGAGGGTTTGTATCCAGGGGTTGTCCAAAGTAGTATTTCTGCAATTACTTGTCGTGAAACCCGTGCTAGCGCGTAGCTCTGGAGAAGTAATTCCCACCTGCAAAGATAAATACACGAGGGACAATTAAGTTTGAGCGCGGCTGAAAAAAAACCTCGAGTCTCAGAGAACTGCAAAGAAGATTACTACTGTGTCAGCAACCTTATTTAATACCAGAAGTAATAATAGAGTTCACCTAGCGAATAAAATCTCTTGAGAACGGTGAAACTTTTGTTACGGATCAAGATAAAATGTGACTGACTTTAAATCAAACACAGTTTAGCCGGGACTGAAGTCCTGGCAGACTTTCTCCGGCAGGTTTGGCTCTTGCCGTTTGAACAGGTCCCCGGCTGCCCGCCCCGCTCCTCCGCTGCGGCACCGTTCAATAGGCAGCAGGGGAGGCAGGGCAGGGCACGCTCTGGGTTGAAAGCCGGTATATTAAAATAAAGAAAGAAAGAGATGCCGCGGGTTGAAGTGTCCCAGCACTGAAGTGGTGTTGCGGGTCCGTTGGCACGTGGTCCCTTCTGCTGAGCGTCCGCCAGAGGAGATAACCTCTGGGGAAGGAGGTGGGGCCGAGGGCCGGGAGGGCAGTTGCCTGCACTGATTTGCCGGGTTTAGATGCATCAGGGCGTTTAGCGGAGATTTCCCACGCACGATAGCCTAGCGAAATACCACAGCCATCTGCAAAAAACATAAGACAACTTTTAACACGTGGGGATTCTATTAAACATTCCAAACTCTGCCTGTTACTCGCAGCCAGTTCAGAGGGGCTAGAGCTGTCTCGGCACTACTTTTTTTCCTGCAATATCCTTCCCCTCTGCTGTGATTTTTTCGTTCCTTTTATCGCTGTCACTTTTCTTGTCTCCACTAAGTGACAGACTTCCTAAATTTGAGGGTAAGTCAGGTTTTACCAGCAGGACAGACAGAAGCCAGCAGCGCTTGCCAGGAGCAGGTAGGAGAAGCGTTCCTCGTGCTAGTCGATCCGTGGAATTAAGAGTTAAGTGGTTACCGTATCCTTGGTAGGTTGTTACCCGAGCTGAATGCGGAAGGATGGCAAGAGAAAATTGCAGGACCTCCTGCCCAGAAGCCCTTTAGACTGAACTGCTGCAGTTTTCAATGATCTCTTCGCCACCAGAGCTTCCCAGCGGTAGCGGGAGCTCAAATCTGAGCTTCGTTGTTCGGGTAGGTTGGGTCAAGGGTCAGAATGTTTTTATTAACAGATATGCAGCCATGTCATTGGCAAGGAAATGCATTGTTTGTGAGCTCAGTGGAGTAGACGGCACCTGATGACTTCAGCTTTATAGCGTAAGCTCTCTGCTGGCGTGGGGAGAAAGACGTTACCTGGTGAAAATCACGAATGCAGTGACCTTCAGTAAGGCCGTGTCTGTGGAGATCCCAACAACAACAGGTCAGCTCAGGCTAGTTTTGCTGTTTACAACATCTGGACATTATTTTCTTGACCCATTTTTAACGTCTTAAAATCCATTTCTATTGCCAACTGGCCGAGCGCGTAGGTTTGGCCACACAGTTGCGACATGGTCTTTATGAGCCCCGATATCCTCTGCAAATGGAGGGTTTCTCTGATTGAGAAATACCCTTATCTCCTCGTGCGTCCAACAAAAGGCAAACAACGTTGGAACCTGCCGTTGGTTTGTACCTATTCATCTAATGCTGCCCTGCTCGATAAATAAACTGTACCTACTCCTCTAGGAGATGAGGGAGTTGCTCATTACACCAGGCTGTGAGATGCTGCATATTCACTCCTCTTCTCCTGTGCTTTTGCCTCCCTTCTATTTTGAATTACGGTGACTTCAAGCTTTGAGTGTTTTGGTTGCATTAGACAAACACAGGAAGCTACAGCCTGTCATCCAATTGCCTGGGCTTCCATGAATTGCTTGCTTTGCTCCCTCCTGCAGGTTTTTGCTAGACTGATTTCAGGTTTTTTATAGTTTAGCCTTGGTAGCTTCCTTGTGTGAGTCTTGCAGGTGGAATTTAGGGCCGGGGAACGTGCCTTCGTAACCCACGGGAATGTTTTTACCTTCATGATCTCCTATTTTCGCAGATTTTTAATGTCTGAGAAGCCAAGAGTTTAGCCTGTGTCACCGTAGGGAGCTTGTGTCGCTCAGGTATAGCTTCCTTCTCCAGCAGATTTGTATCAGGGTTAAACAGACTCTTCATTGCAGGCCAAAACTCTCCTGTATTTTTACAGCTGGTTGTTGGAGGCATACTGAGATTAATTCAAACCCATTTCCATACTCATCTAATGCTTCCTAGTTTCTTTTATTAGGAAAAAAAAAAAAAAAAAGAAAAAATAGAAAGAAGAAAAGAAAGAGAAAAGGAAGGAAGGAGAAAAGGAAGAGAACATTTTTATTTTATTTATTTTATTTTCTTAAACTATGTTTTGGAAATGCCTTGTGAAATTCCTCGTTGCACTTGTCCTTGTTTGCTGAGGGGGAAATTTCTGTTTGCCTTGTCCTTGAGAACACGGCGTTGGAGCTTTGCTGGTGTGAAAGTGTCCCTGCTCTTCATGCAAACTGCAGTTTGGAGCTCAGCCTTCCAGACAGCACGAAGGTGCTGGGCTCCCAAAGGTGCTGGGCTCCCAAAGGTGCTGGGCAGGGAGCCTGCTTTGCTAGAGCCCAGACAGTGCAGGGTGTAGGCAGTGAGGATTTTCTCTCTCACGCTTTGCCTTTGAAGTGACTTGTTGCAGAGGTTGCCCTCTTCCTTAATAATGAGCCTTAATTTCAGAGACTGGCTAGTAAAATATTGCTAATCCCTGTGTTTCTAAGAAGAAATTTACTCTTCTTGCCTTAAATTGCTGATTAAAAATGAGAAGTGACCTCCCATTTGCAATCCAGTTTTTCATTTCTTCTTTTTCCTTTTACTTTGTCTTTTGGCTAACGTTTGAGATGATTTTTTTTAATTATTATTATTATTATTATTTTAATCTTTGTGTCCCCTCCCCTTTCACTTTCCCATTACCAGTCAGAGAACTGTGGAGGACCTGTTGTATAGCTTTAGGCACGGAATGCGGTGTGGGACCAAGCCAAACGCTTCTTGTTGTGCTGGCAAATCTTTTTGACTGTGTTTTGGAGCCTATTCACAGCTTCTGGTTGTCATAAACAGCCGGAAATAACTCGTTAAATTCTCCAGATAGATCCCAAGGCCGATTACAGGAGATGGAGAAATACCTTGTCTAGAAAGCATTCATCAAACTGCTGGGGCTATTAAAGCTGCCACTGCTGGATGAATACGCTGCTTTGAAGACAGTATCTTGTGGGTGCTCGTGTCTGTGATGAATTTTCAATGGTGGTGGTGGTACCTTCCGATGGACACTGCTTAATTTATTCCCCAAAATTAATAAATTACAGACTGCTGCCTGGTTTCTACCTCTCTGGCAAGTCCGTCCCTTGGAAATACAGGACAAAAAGGTGAAGGCTCCCGGTCTGCGGTGTTGGATCTCAGTAGATAACCTGTATCTGATCCTTTCTCGAGCAGCTTCAGGACTTGCAGCTCATCTTCCTGCATTTCAAACCAGTGGTTTAGCTCCCCGTGTATTTTCAAGTCTAGAAATGATGATCTCTGTCTGAATCCATTCATCTTTTTAGTTGTGCTTCTCTGTATTGCAGCTACACAGGGTTATCAAAGGGATTTCTTATCCAGAGGCACTAGCACTTAAGTTTTACTTATTTTTAAACTTAGTTTCCAACCTTCAAAGGTCAGTGAGACAAGGTCCAGTTCTTGAAAGCAATTTTCTTTGGTCTGACCTGTTAACCTGTGCTAATGATGGGACTTTTCTGGCCAGGAAGCTGCCCGGCCTGCGCATCTTTCTTCGATGGGTGGAATGACCAGGCCTTTGTGGAAAACACAAAACTTGAGCACGGTGGGGGCTGGCAGGGCCCTCTGGAGCTGATCTGGTGCCACCCTCCTGCTCCATCCAGCAGGGGCACCCAGAGCAGGGGGCCCAGCAGCGCAGTGTCCAGCCGGGCTGGGAATCTCTCCAG